>JAJOOF010009257.1:0-15343 GCA_029582545.1 Solanum lignicaule | reverse complement strand
ATCGGTTAACTCATTTTGTGTCCTAAGAGTGTGTCTGAATTCAATCTTGCGAAAAGTCTTGCACAACTTCTGTATATACTGCACATACGGTGTGATCTTTAGCTTCATCACGACCCATTCTCTTTGAACCTGATGAATCAGCAAATCTGAATCTCCAATAACCAGAAGCTCATGAACATTCATGTCGATGGCCATCTTTAAACCAAGGAGCAAGCGTCGTATTCTGCCATGTTCGTGCAATCAAATCGGAGTTTAGCCACCATAAGATAGTGCTGACCAGAACGGTATGCTTCAGAAATATCACCCACAAGTGCTACTTCTTCATCGGGAAAATAAGTCTTTAGCAATTCATACTCTTCATCAACTGGATTCTCCGCAAGGTGATCAGCCAAGGCTTGTGCCTTTATCGCTTTTTGAATCACACACACAATGTCAAACTCACTCAAAAGCATTTGCCATTTAGCCAACTTCCCAGTCGGGATTGCTTTCTGGAAAATATATCTCAACGGGTCCATTCTAGAAATAAGGTATGTGGTATGAGAAGACAAATAATGTCTCAACTTCTGAGCGATCCAAGTCAAAGCACAACATGTTCTCTCCAAAAGAGTGTAACGTGCCTCATATGGAGTGAATTTCTTGCTCACATAATAAATGGCTCAATCCTTCTTCCCAGTTTCATCATGTTGACCAAGAACACATCTAAATGTGTTATCCGAGACAGACAGATATATCAACAATGGACTCCCTTCACGTGGAGAAACTAACATCGACGGATTGGACAAATAATTCTTGATGGCATCAAAAGAACATTCTCCGGTCCACTTTGTCAGGGCATCTTTTTTCAACAACTTAAAGATGGGCTCGCACACTACGGTGGATTGAGCTATGAATCGGCCAATGTAATTCAACCTTCCCAGGAAATTAATCTCTTTCTTGGTCTTCAGAAGAGGTAACTCTTGAATCGCTTTGATCTTGGAAGAGTCAAGCTCAATGCCCCTCCTGCTGACTATAAATCCCAACAGCTTACCAGCTGGCACTCCAAAAGCACATTTTGCGGGATTTAACTTCAAATTATATCGACACAGGTGATCAAAGAACTTTCTCAAGTGATTCAAGTGATCCGAACTCTCGCGGGATTTGATTATGACATCATCTACATACACTTCAATCTCCTTGTGAATCATATCATGAAAGATGGTTTTCATTGCCCTCGTATAAGTAGCACTGACATTCTTGAGGCCAAAAGGCATCACCCGATAATGATATACACCCGAAGGCATAATGAAGGCTATCTTTTCTGCATTTTCTTCATCCATCAGGATCTGGTGATAACCCGCATAACAATCCACAAATGACTGCATGCATCTCATGCTTGGCACAATTATCAATAAGAATGTGAATGTTTGGCAATGGAAAATTGTCTTTCGGGCTAGCTTTGTTGAGATCTCTGTAGTCGACACAAATTCTGGTCTCTCCATCTTTCTTGGTGACCGGGACAATATTGGCCAACCAAATTGGAAAATGCGTCACTTCCACCATTGGGACTCAATCTACTTCGTAATCTCCTATTTAATCTTCGAACTCAACTCTGGCTTGAATTTCTAAGTTTTCTGCTTCACTGGAGCAAAATCTGGATTGATCGGCAGTTTATAAGACACCATGTTCGTACTTAGCCCTGGCATATCTCTATAAGACCAGGCAAATACATCGATGTATTCTCTCAGCAAACGGACTAGGTCCCTTCTTTGAGCTTCAGTCAGATGGACGCTGATTCTTACTTCTTTAACACAATCCTCATCTCTGAGATTCACAGTCTCAGTTTCTTCCAAATTCGGCTTGTGTTGATTTTCAAATTATCGAAACTCTTCAGCGATATGTTTGGGTATCACGTTTTCTTCTTTGTGATCCTCGCATTCATCATCGTCTGCCTCATTTTGTTTGTTCGGCTCGTGACATGACATTACATTGGTAGGTTTTAAATTATTATTACTGAAATCATAAACGAACAAAGTTAGAAAAGTAAAATATAACCAGCTAGGTAAATAAACAATTTTTTGATAAAAGAGACTTTTCATTTAAACTTAAAATAGGCACAAACTTTGGCCATGGCCCAAGGCCATTCTACCTTCTTAAACATCATGAGGGGAATTTTAAAACTCAAACAAGTCGGGCCTCTTCCGGACTACCACCAATTTTAAAAACAAATATAAACACATGTCCTTTCTACCCAGATGAGTGGGGAATCAGGAGTGGTGTGGAGGTCCAATTTTGCAATTGCTCCTCTGGTTCTGCATCACAGATGCCTGATGTCCCCGCGACTCCCTCGATGATTGCATCAATCTCCTCAAAAAGGCCCTAGATTCCTTCATCGAGACCACCGTCATTGACATATTCTCGCACCGAGAATGACTGGTACAAATGAGGAATTGGCCTAACCAACGCTCGATTAACACTCTTGTTCATCACCTCTTCTTCATCATCATCTATGGGGACATACCCCAAACCAAACTTTGCTCCTCTGGCGGGAATTTGAACAGGCTCAACAATTCCTCGAAAGCGCTTCCCTAATCCAAAACCTGGTTTGAAACCACTTCGGAGCATAACAATAGCTATCATCTTGTACACAGAAGGCATAGGGGGTTGTGGAGCCAAGTCATTACCGGTGGCATTTACCAACTCCATCGTGTAGAAATCACAACCTTGAGAGACATCATCAACAATCGGCGCATACCCATTGGAGTGGTTCCCTTCACCATGAATGACCAATTTCTGGTCCTTCCAAACAAATTTCATCAGTTGGTGAAGGGTAGAAGGCACGACCCCGGCCATGTGGATCCATGGTCTTCCCAGAAGCAAATTGTAACTAGTATTGATATCCAACACCTGAAACTCCACATTAAATTTTGCAGGACCCATCTGAATATCCAAGTTCACTGCACCCATCGTGTCACTTTGCTCTCTATCGAAATCCCTCACATTGACTTGGTTTTGGTGAAACTTTCCCAAGTCGAAATTTAGCTGCTTGAGAGTCAAAAGTGGGCAAATGTTGAGACCGGATCCGTTATCGACCAAGATGCAATTTATAATCTTGTCTCGACACATAATGGTGACGTGCAGAGCTTTGTTGTGCATCCTGCCTTCAAAGGGTAGCTTTTCGTCACAAAAATTGATGCGGTGTCCTCGAACGACTTGGCTTATCATGGCAGTTAAATTATCACTGTTGATACCCACAGGCACATAAGTATCATCCAAAGCCTTCATCAAAGCTTGTCTATGCAGTTGTGCTCATCAACAAAGCCCACTCAAAAATTTAAGTTGGTATTTTCTTCAGATGCTTCATGATCGAGTTTAAAGCTAGGAATACACAACATTTTCTCACTTCCTAGCTTTAGTGTGTATGTTTAAGATACACTACCTTTTTTTGCTTTTTTTTTTTTTACTCGAATTTACAACCTCATGATCAGAGATGGAGGGTGCTTACCATCAGAGGGACTCCTCTTGTCACCAAACTAATAGGCTTCAGATATGTGATAGATATTTATGTTGCGGAAATCGAATATATAGAGAGTGATGAAATCATAATTACTACATCTAAATGTAGCTATTAAATAGTAAATGAGACAACAATATAAAGAACACAAGGAATTTACAAGGTTCGGCAAAATTTTATTTTCTTTTGCATACTCCTCGGACACAACCAACCAATAATTATTTCACTCCAAAAGAGTACAAGTGAAATACTACAAGAGAGAAAGATCAAATGTCTTAGAAGATGAGAAGGCAAGTGAGAGATTTGTTACAAATGAATTAAGAGCTACCTATTTATAGGAGTAAAAATTCTTCGTATTGATGTCGTCCATGACATCACCATGTGTCAAAATGTCAAGATTTAACTTGTGAAATCATTTTATGGTTTACCTAATTAAATTTCACCTACAAAGTTGCTATCTTGACTTTTGTACCAATGAAGAATTATCTTCCTAGCTATTAAATCTTCACATTAATTCATCTTTAAATCTTGTCAAATTTAACAATTTGTTTGTCCATCCCAAGTTTACTTCTTGTTGTAATTATACAACAAAATTCTGAGCATGGTTAACAACTACTAGAACGGCGATAGCTACTCAACGACCCGATTTTATTAGTTTTTCTTGTGACATTGTTTATAAGATTAATACACAACAAACCAGTAATATGCTCATGTTCCTGCTGCACCTACTAATTCATTACTCTTTTAAGTCTTATCAAATGAAGCTTTGAAGGCTCATGTCCTTCAAAGCAGCCTTCAAAGCTTGGCCATCAAACCAGTGGTAGTGTGTTTTGCTACACTACTATTTTCCGTGACTTCGCTGTCTCTGCTTTCTGAGTCACATCCAGAAGGCGGAGGGACATCAACAGCCGGAGAGCAGTTAAAGAATCCATGGGGCTGCACCAACACATACACGAAATAAGCAACAGATAGTGATAGAGATACGTAACATAACATGCATTCTCAATATATATATATATACCTGAAGCATAAAACCAATGTGTTCTACTGGCATAACAGGCCAATCTTCCAACCAAGGAACGTGTGTGATTCCAAAAATGTACCTGAAATAAACATTGTTGATCAAAACTTGAACGCCTACTTTTTGATCCTTACATAGGTTTGTTAATGTATATATAACGTTCCATGTCTAGAATTTGTTCTAATCTGAAATGTTCATTGCACTAACGTAGTATCACTTGTTGTCGAGAGAGAGAACTGACCAGAGAACAGTATCACTTTCTTCCAGAGGTCGGTCTTGCTTGACCCAAGAAGCTAATCCTTCGCCAGTACGGGGATTTTGATTAGGAAACTCTCCACCTGGAAAATCTTCTCCAGGTGCATACTGTGTGACCCATAAATTGTGCTTCAGAAATGCTGCCCTTCGCAAAAATTTTGCCTCGGGACCAGCCAATGGCAAACAGTTTGGACCAGGTACAAGCTTGTACCCTGTTAGTTGTCCTGTTCTATTAACTGTTCTGGTATTCCGAACCTACAAATCAGAAAGTTCATAGTCAAATTTATGTAACACACACTGGTGTTAACATTAGAATCACAACCAAGGCGCGGTCTTAAGATTATTGCTTGGATTTTGCAAGGGTGCCACGACATTGTTGGAGGACCGGAGCAACATAACTTAAGAACAAATTAGTCAAAAATAGGTCCACAGAAGCTAGGTGCTCAATTTCAGTTCAACAACAGTAATACCGGTGAAATTCCACAAGTGGGGTCTGGGGAGGGTAGATTGTACGCATGAAGACCGACAGGTTGTTTCCAAAGGACCCTTGGCTCAAGTACAACAAATTAAAGTTGGTATGAAAAGGAAAACCAACTATGAAGAAAACAAAGCAACTAATCAGAAATCTATTAACTGTTCTGGTATTCCGAATCTACAAATTAGAAAGTTCATAGCCAAATTTATGTAACACAAATTGGTCTTAAAGATTATATTGCTTGGATACTCTAAAAACGTCGAGGCACCATGGTGGATTCTCCAAAAATAATGCATCTTTGGAGAATTTCACATGGGTGCAACAACATTGTTAGAGGACTGGAGCAACAGAACTAAAGAAAAAATTAGTCGAAAATAGGTCCATTGAAGCTAGGTGCTCAATTTCAGTTCAACAACAGCAACAACATATCCAGTGAAATCTCACAAGTGGGGTCTGAGGAGAGTAGAATACACACAGACCTTACCTCTACCTCGTGGAGGTCGAGAGGTTGTTTCCAAAGGACCAACGGCTCGAGTACAACGAATCAAAGTAGGTATGAAAAGGAAAAACGACTATGAAGAAAACAAAGAAAGTAATAAGGAAACAGTAACAACAACAAAATAGTGCAATAATCGAAACACAATAGAGATTGAAAGCAGGACACTACAAAAATAAGTCTAATACTATGACAGACACCACCAAGCCTCAACCCGTCGAATAGCAGGACAAAACAGTTTATGGTCAAGTTTACACTTTCAGAAAATTGGACCTTTCGTCACCTTTTTCCTGATAACACTTTTAGAGAAAAGGAATTTATAAGCGATAAAACAAGACTGATGCTGGGAGAGCATCTTGAACTAAAGTAACTCCATCTCACATATTTTGGACGTTGTGGCCTCGATTATCTAGCTACATTCTATTACCAGTTGCCACAAGAGGACTATCCTCCTTCTCAGTTCTCAGAGAGTGCGACAAAAATATTAAATAAAGGATAATACAGTCAGGTAAAGACTCTTACAATCCAATGACGAGCAGAGAATGGATCACAATCGCGCATTGCTTGCAATTCAGACCTAAGCATTGTTTCTTCAGCATAGAATGCATTATTATGAACAGTTTCCTTCCCAGGTTCTTCAACTTTAACATTTACTTCAACAACCTAAGAAAATAATTATAATTACCAAAAGCATGTTACTGTTGTGAAAAAATCATGATTGACCATTTAAATCACACTAACTAGATACCTGATTGTGTGCTTCTCCAGGCTTACAATCAACTGCCATATTCATTCGTGCAACGAAGAAAAGTTGATGAACTGGTGCATACAACCCTGGTGCAATTGTGGTGTCATATTTGCGATATTCTCCAGGTTGCAATGCTCCTAAACTAAGAATTCCCGTGAGTTTAACTTCTGCTTCAATTTTCCCATCCTGAAATTTCATATAAAATGTTCAAAGTGAAAGGTATTAATATTTCAATCCTCGTGACGATTTTTCTTTAACTTGCCTGGTAAAAGTGCCAGTAGAATGCATATTCATAATTGGCAACTGTACAAACAAAAGACACTGTCAATCGTCTAGAATGTCTAACTTCAGCAAGGCCAGTTCTCCAATCTTGATGCTTCCAAAGCATTCCATGATCTTCTTCATGCAAGCATACACAATTCTCTGTTGTTTCAACTCCTCCTGTGAAATTTGTAAAGTGGGAATCGAAGTACTTTATGTATCCTAAACAATCACATCCCTGCAAAAATTATTTTGTTGTAGTAAGTACAGTCGAGAAAATTGAAAACGTGTGATGTTTAGATCATAGATTAGTAATTGACTCTCTTTAGTGAATGAGCATTCTTTCCGAGGCATCTTCTCCTGCATCAAATGCATTCTTTCTATAATGCGGATCATTTGGATCTCCACAGGGAACAACCATCTCCACAAAACTCAATCGATGTGCTATGGGTCTACGACCTCTGCTACCATCAAGATATGCAACAGAGTGTATAACTAAACCCTCCCTCGGGGTGAAACCTATCCGAAAGTTCCACTGCCACACAGAAATGAACAATGTCAATGTGATATTTTGTAAACGATCTAGTTTACAAAATATGTGCACAGTATCGGTCATGTTTGGTAAACTAGATGGGCGAATGATAGATATTGATAACTATCCTGTCAAAGAATGCTTTATGGCAAGTAAGCCAGAAAATATGAGAATACCTTTTGCCATTCTACATAGTTCCCACTAATGCGAAAGCTTGGACCCTCGGGCTGAATAATATGCAGGGGTTTCACATCACTTCGATCAACCCCTCCTTTTGTCTCACCAGCTGTATAATTCCTCAATGGATCAACTGGAGGTAACGGGACAAGTTTTCGATCTTCAAATTCTATGATCTCCATGTTTTGCACGTCAACAAGCACATGTATTCCTTCAACTGGTCTTGCATATCCATTTTCCATTGGGCAATCGCTCTCCGATCTGCAGAATACTAGTGGTTTTGCAAGCCTCCGGCTAGGAGCATCCGCCTCACTATGATAACCAACACACCTGTCGGAAAGTATACATTCACGATAAGAAACTAGAAAGAACAGAATCCTTAATAGACGCGGATTTTAACTAACCAAGGATCAACCATCACGAGATCCATGTCATCAATACCCTTTCTCTTCATTGCTTCTCTAAAGGGCGGATAATTCTTCACCACAGCTTCACATTCAGCATATTCTTGAGCATCCTAAAATTAAACATTTCACTTAATTGACACACAACACTAATTGGACAGGATGACTTTGACTTTATTGTTTTTCTAAAACGTCAAATATTTTGAAACAAACTCAGTTTGCTAAGATGACAAATAAAATGATTGAGAGACATTAGTTTAAGTGCATACTATAAGTGGTTGAACATCTGGTACAACATTAGATGAGATAACTTTTCCCCTATGATGTCCGCCACGAGCAGCAGCGTGTACTTCAGTTAGCTCAACAATCCATATGCTTGTCTCATTTGTTTTCTTATTGTAAACAATAAGTCTAGCTCTTCTAGGAGGAACTTTAGTTGGAATTAGAGATCCTCCTTTGGTTCAGGGCATCAACGATGATTGGAAAGGTGGGAAGAAATATGCATCAGCTAAAGCAACAACACTTTTATCTGGTTCCAATAGAACCACCTCAATAAATCGCATTCCATCTCTGACCTGAAATATTGTAAGTGGCAAAGTGGCCTTGAGAATCTACTAAATATAGGTTGCACGTATACAACTTATCGATGTATAATAAATCGATTAAGAACCTCAGGCGTTTCACCGGCAGCTCTAACGGTTGCAACAGCTACAGAGATCTCAGCAGCAGATAAAGGATCCAAAGGATGGCAAGTTTGAGCCCTTAGCATGATTTGGATACCTGCACCATGAACATTGAATCTTTAAGTTCACTATTTTCAACATCCTCATGTTAGATTTCTAAGATAATATTCCGTTCGTTTATATTTACTTGTTCACGTTTCACTAGGCACAAACTTAAGAAGTAGTAATTGATAAAATGATAGTTTTATTATTCCTTGTGTCTATCTTTAGTTGTCCAGTATTTACTTGACACACTCATTAACGAACAATGAATAAAATGACAATTTTACTATATCCCTCTTTGAATATAATAAATTTAATGTTTTGAAAAATATTTGTAGTTAATAAGGTAAATTATGAACTAAGAGTTCGTTTGGTACAAGGGATAGTTAATCGCAGAATTAATTTTGGGATGAACTTATCCATGTTTGGTTGGGACAAAATCGCAAGATAACTTTTCTGGGGACACTAATCCTGGGAGTGTAGTGTTACTTATCCATTTGTTTGTCTTTTTTTTTTTAAGCCATAATCCATCGGTGACCCACTAAAGTTGGCACTAATTTTCACTTAGACGCCTCAACTGGACTTTATTCATTTTAGACACCTCATGTCATGTTTCAGTGTGTTATTTTGACTTTTTTTTATAATCAGCCAAATGTGTAAGGTGTGTGTAACACACTCGCTGATGACGTATCAAAATGACGAATTAAATAAAGACACGTGACATATATATTGAAAATAATTTTTAAATAATGAATTTTGTGTAGAAAAAAAGGGTTAATGACTTGATGACACGTGGCAATTTTTATCCAAATAATTTTTAAAAAAATTAACCACTTGCACAGTCCATCCTATGTTGTCTTCTCCATCACCCCTCCCCCGTCAGATTGTCTTCTCCACAGTCCACAACCCCCTACCCTCGCACACTCAAATCATCTTCTCCACTACCTCCCACCCCCACCCCCCCGAACCCCAACCTCTCACAATCTAGATTGTCTTTCTCCAAATTACTTTCATAGAATTTTAACTATTTGAAAAAAAATATTTTACAAAAGCAAAATTTCTTTATAAAAAACTAATTCATCTTACTTATAACTTCAAATAAAATTAAATTCTTCAAATCTAAACAAAGAGTTCCCTATTAAAAGAATTTCCTAGAACTTTTTAAAATATATATATATTTCAATTTTTTTTCAAAACATTCGAGGAGGAAGAATAGTTGTTTAAGCTTGAAATATCTTGGTGTTGTAGCACCATTAGATTTATTTATGTATAAAAGGAGTTTAAGTTTTAAAAAATGGTGGCTAAACTGGAGGAAGAAAAAGAAGAAAAGAATAAAATAAAAATAGGTTAAATAAGCTCTCCACGTGCTGGTAAGGAGTGTATCAGTCATGTCAGCAAAAAGTGTCAAAATGACACAACGGAACATGACATGAGGTGTTTAGAATGAACAAAGTCTAATTGAAGTGTCTAAGTGAAAATTAGTGTCAACTTTAGGGGCACCATGGGTTAAAAAAGAATGTTTCTATTTTACAATTTTTTAGTTTTAACCACGTGACATATGTTTAAGACAATAAGATTACCAGATATTTTGGTACATTTTATATATTTTTAATTTAAGATCACAATATTTAAAAAAAAATTTAAAATTATCATCTTAATTATCATACTAAATCAAAACATTACGAACAAATTAAAAGGAAGAAATGATCAACTAATATGAAACGGAAAAAGTATTACTTTTGGTTGAGGTATTGGAGGGAAGAGATTCAGTATTGCTTGCCAATGAAGCTATAGCTGATGGAGTCTGTTTCTGCTTATTATCATCCACAGATGGGATGACGGTCCACTTCTGCGGACCGTCATCCACCACGACAGCAGTTGCTGCTGTCGCCTCGCGACGGAGGAGGGAGGTAGAAGGACAGGAATGAGTAAAAGATTTTGCCACTTTTTTTGAAGTAGTGGCCATAATTGTAAGTAGTGATTATTAGAAAAGGAGGAAAAATGGCATATATTATGAAGAGATAATTTTATAACTTTAAAAAAAGACTCTCAAAAACCAAGAGACTCTATTTGTATCTTTAGATTTTATAGAGAGATGGATCTAAGCAGAAATATTTTTTTATTTGTTTTTCCTGCAGCACTGATTATTTGGAAACATGTGCAGAACATAAATTTTCTGTTGAAAAAATTAATTATTGTCTTATAAATTATAAAATTATGTTTTGGTTATATACGTATATATACTACTGTCAGAGGTGGAGTTAGATGGATTTGTGGGTTTGGACGAATTCACTAGTTTTTTTATAGACTCTGTACTTGAACTAAAAAATTAAATAAATATATATTTATATTAATTTGTGAATCCTAAAACAAAATTGATTGAAAACGGTGAAAATGTCTTCACACTAGTATTGTGGGTTCAAACAACACTATCAATCTTCGTTTTAAAATTTAAAACCCCAAATTTCTAATACTGACTCGGCACTGATTACTGTTGTACAGGGGAGAATACTCTTCTTTTTTTTTATTTTAGTCCTGAATCATGTGATTTATTTTATTTTATTTTTGCCTCTTTTCACCTCTAATTAATTTATTTTTTTTACTTTTTGAGTCCTCACGCATTTTGGTAAATTTTAAGAACTTGACATGTCACTCGAAAAAAAGTGAAAATGTACACTCATATATATTTGAGTCTTTGACATAGTTTGAATTTTGAAGGTAAAATAATTAAATTTTGATCATAAATTACGTAATTATGATTAAAATAATAAATAATGATTCCAAAAAAAAAAGATTCCTTTATTTTCTTTTAAAATGTTGTCAATTACACAATTCTAGCTAAAAATTATTCATTCACAAATATATCTAAAATTAATGAACTTATCCGCGCTTTGCGCGGAGAAATGAACTATATCACTCATCTTTTTTTTGAAATAATTTTTACTTTATTTAAAAATTAATTTTGACTATGAAAAAATCAAATTAAACCTCCATGTTTAGAATTTCAAATAAAATGTTATTTTGTCTCATTTGTGAAAAAAATATAACAAAACACAACTCTAATTTTAAAAATTTCTAGTAAAATGAAAAATATTTAATTTCTAATTATATATGGCCAAATGACCTTTCTTTCTAATACTCGAATATTAAAATCATCAAAAAATATAATCAATTTTATTTTTAATATTTCTTTCAAGCGTATAATCTAAATAGAAGAAATTATAATATACATAAAAGTCTTTTTCAAAAATTAAGTTTTTAAATTCTAAACCAAAAGTTACATAAAAATATTATCTATATTTGTTTTAAGTAAATATGAAAAAATATGTATAAAATTACCTTGTTAGCAGATCTTTGACTATATATTTCTTCACTAAGTTATCTATTTATTTAATTAGTCTTTGATACTCAAGAAATAATTAAATAAAAATATGATATCAGGAAATTTCGTTAAAAATACATCTCATTATATCGTCCAAAAAAAATGCAAACACAAAAATAACTTCTATATGTTTTTCTATTAAATAAATAAATTTGTGAATGTTGATATTCATTTGGTGAGTAGGTATAAATATAATGGTATTCAACTTTTTTTTATCAAGTTATGAAGTTTTTTAAGTTTTCAAGAATCATAAATTCACAAAGTAATACTTAAAAGAAAATAATATGTTTAATCTATTTGAGAATTTATAGAAAAGGCTAACGGGCAAGATATATATATATATATATATTAGCTTAAAGGAGGGCTCCTGGACTATTTTATTAATAAATAATGAAAAATATATACATAGCGGATCCAAAAATGATCCGGTCCAGAAACTCAAAACATGGAAATATTAAAAACAAAATGGAAGGTCAGCTGAAAAGACACAAAACTTGCAATTGAGAAGTAGAAATTCACGAAGTTTTCAAGTTATGAAGTTTTTTAAGTTTTCAAGATTCATAAATGCTTAAAGTAATACTTCAAAGAAAATAATACGTTCAATCTATTTGAGAATTTATAGAAAAGGCTAACGGGCAAGATATATATATTTTATTAACGCTTAACTTTTTTCCTTCCAAAAACAATAGAAACATTACATATCTTAATGAATATGGAGTAATGAAAAAACATTTAAGTCTTACAAAATATAACTATTCTAACAATTCTTATAATCATACTTAAATACCATGAACTAAGAAAACTCATATGCATGAAATTTTGTTTCTTCTTTTTTTTTTATCTCAATTGAATTTTATATCGAACTATGATTCTTCTAGATATTTAATTAGTTGAAATGTGAGTGACATATATTTATGGTGATTTTTTTTTTCATTTTCTTGTGTATATATTTTTTTATTTCTAATAATTAATTTTCTTAAGCACTTTTAGTCTTTTAGTGAAAATATACTATATTGAATTAAGGAAATTATTTGCAGGCAAACGATAAAAAATCTATAGGTAGATATTTCAAGTATTTTTCTTTTGGATATTTTTTGTGATAATATCATCTAATTTTTAAGAATTTAATTGAGAATTTTCATTACATGATATTTTTTATTTATGCTATATTAAAGCAAAAAATGCATAACAATCGAACTTCCCTTTGTGTCACTACATGAAATTTTTGATTTATTTGAAGAATTTAATTCCTTAGAACGAATATGATATACGTCAAACCTTAATCCTTAGAACGAATATGATATACATCAAACCTTAATCCTTAGAACAAATATGATATACGTCAAATCTCAATGTTTGATTATTATACAAAGAGATCAATGAATATAGGAATGAAATTAACCTAAAAATAAATATTATGAAAAAATATATAAAGAAGACAAAAAATATCAAAAGTAATACTTCTCCAATTAGATTTGAGATTCTTAAGATAGGCATACAAGTATCAATACATTTATTTTTGTGATGGTAAATACAATTAGATATAACATTTTAACTTTTCAAGAATGAACAGATGTAGTAAAACAAAACTAAAAAGTAAAACAAAACTAAAAGAGTAATAATATAAGTGAGAAAATAGACAAGAAATGTAGAAAGACAAGAGAGAATTTTCTTATTCTTGCACGTATATTCAAGTGTTTTTTAAATCTTCAAGTGCATAACACATCCTAAAGACATTTATTTATATTGTTATAAGAGGCATACAAAAAGATAGCAATAAACATGATATTAATTATTGAGAATGTGGGGAAGATTAAAGGGTGTTGAAGATAAATGGGGAGATGATGGAGGTGTGAGTATTATTACACATAATGGTGAAATTATATCTTGAAGTTATGGACATCCATATTAATATAATATATTTACAACAAAACATTAATTATATAGAAATAATAATTATATTAAAAATGAGTTAAAAATTTTTAAAATGTCAAAAAAAAAGAAGATAAAAGATAAATAGGAATTGAGGTCATAGAGAGGTGCCACATCACCTTGTCTATGTTTCTCCTTTATATATATACTAGGAAACTTGGCCACACTACGCGCGGTATAAGAAAATATTAAATTTATTATTTTTTTGTTTTATAAAATTATAGTAATATTATTAACGTTTTTAACAATTTTTTTGATATTCAAATCCAAATAAATTATATTACAAATTCTTATACTTAGCTCTGTAATTTTGACTTAGATTCATTAGACATTGATTTTATCAAAAAAAAAACACAAAAGAATCCTTAAATTAGCACAATCTAATACTTATTCTTTAATGTTAGAGTTGTTATAATTTAAAATTTATGAATTTAGTATCCATTTAAGTGTGTTCTTTTACATAATTATAACATGGTAATAAAAATAAAAATAATAGATTTAACAGAAAAAGGAAGGAATATATACATAATGTAGTATATAAATAATACAAAGGTTAAAGGATTAGTTTAAAGTTTGCTTTCACTAAAAAATGTGTTATTTTCTAATATAAATGCATAAAATGTAGAACTAACATGCAAATTAATTACCACAAATATAGTAGATCTATGAAGGAAAAAAGAAATAATTTCACAAACCTTCTTCGAATTTAGCTTTTCTGAAATAGTTTGGATTTGAATTTATAGCAATCACCTCTTAAAATTTATGATTTTACAGTTACTTTTTTTATTTTTATTTTATTGTAACACTTCTTTTAACTTATTAAATATAAATTATTATTCTCAATTATATATTTAGACTTATTTGAACTTCAAAAGAAACTCAATAACCTAGTTAAAAGAATCTTCTAAGTAGCATTACATATATGGATGGAATTTTCATCTAGTTTCTTAAATATTAAATGAAATATATATGTAAGTATCACATCCTTTTATTTATGTTTAGCATTTATATATATCCCTTTAGTGGTTGTGTACTTGTTTATAAAATAAGTAGATACTCAAAGAAAAAAAATCACACTTTTGAGAGAGATTAGACATTACAAAAAAGCCAAATTAAAGAAATACTCACGCACAAAAATAAAGATCTTGCTTAAGAGAGAAGTCATGTTATCTTTCTATGTATTAGAAGTACAGAATTAAATGTTAAAAAAGAACAATATTATTCCTACTTAATATTAATAGTTAGCAACCAAAAATGAAAGTGTAACAAATTTTATTGGCAAAATTTCATAATAAAAGTGTCACGACCCGATTTCTCAAGTCATGATGGCACCTACTATAACCCACCAGCAGGTAAGCCAACCCGTAACCCGGAACAACAAGTAATGGGTCTAAGGGTAGAAATTAAACAAGAGTAGGAAAATAACAATATAAACAGGCGAAAGC
>JAJOOF010009256.1:0-21390 GCA_029582545.1 Solanum lignicaule | reverse complement strand
GGGATTCTTAATCAAGGTATGGTGGGTTTTTATCTATGGGTAGTTTCCACCCATAGAGTAACTTCAAAACTTGATTTCAAGCTTTCCATTTTCCCAAAAACCCAAGGTTTCAATATAAGTGATGGATTCTATTTCAAACGTTTTCAATTGTTTATTTATGGTTGGTTATGGTTGATTATTGTGGATTACGGTTGAATTGATGATTGATTATTTATTATTGATCAAATCCCCTCAAGAACCCATGATTCCCCCATATTGATAAACTATGAATTGATGATGTGGGTTGGTTGATATTAGAAATATGTCAATTGATTATGTTTATGTTGAATTAGTTATTGAATCATGAAATTCCTCTTATATTATGTAGTAATTGTATATGTTTGGGTTGATTGTGATACATTGCCCTTGGAGGGCAAAAGTATGAGGGTTTGTACATCTTTATGAGAATTGTGTATGAGATTATGATTCACTTAGAAAGTGAAGATCCTATGATGATTGTGTAATTGTGGTGTTGCTGTAAGATCATTCTCCCCTACCCTTACACATGACTCTGTATGATATGTTTATGACTATGATAGTATTGTTGTATTGAATTAAAGGCTACCCTCATGAGAACACTATGAATACGATGTGAAAGGTTTACTCATATATTGATGACTCTAGGGTTGAAAGGACATTCTCACCTAATGAATCCATGAGCTATTATGATACCATGTTGGTTTGAGTGTCTAGTGCATTCTTTCAATAACATTAACTTTATGAAATACTTAATATGAAGTTAAAGGGAATTACTCCTAGCACCGAGTTGATATGAGTGTGAGATGGTTTCATTCACACTAGAAGTCCGGTTTCCCAATACAGTTATCTCATGACCTTCACGTTAGTAGTCCGGGTTTCTAGTAGCAAACTACCTATCCCATAACTATGTGCCCACATAGATCTTTAGCTAGTGGATCCACCTAAAAGCTAATATGTTAGTTCTACCTTAGGCAAGTAGGACACCTCTTTTCGGTGTGGGGGTAAGACACCGGATTCCCTGTAGCTCAAATGGTCTATGTCGGTTGAGGCTATATTTCCCTATATGATAAGAATATGAATATGACAAGAAAATGAACATTAACTATGACTTTTTAAGAGGTACTACTTAGTATGAGCGGGGATTTAGGACTTCATTTGTGCATTGCATAAGTAGGCTTCAAGAGTGGTTGTGGTAAGGTTCTGTTACGCTATGAAGATTGATGAATTATGCATGTATGATATGTATTGTTGTTAAGGATGACATTACTGGCTACAAGTTATTAATATGAATATTTCATTGTCTATGAATGATGGCTAATGACGAGGTCAACATAAGATATGTATTATGTTGCTGATCTAAAAGTGGTACTTGGAATATGGTAGGGTTATGGGATCTTGCCTTTGGATTGCACTAGTATAGCTTTTGGGTTGCTTATGATATGGTTTGACTATGTTTCTTCACAAATGTGCATGATGGCTTTAAAACTTGATAAATTCATGGTTTGAACTAAATGTCTCTTTTAAGCATGTTTTAAGGAATTTTATACATGGCTTCCATACTTAGTACATTTTTTTGCTAACCCATATTCTCTATCTTTTTCTATAAGTATAGGTCCAGGCCGTTGAGGTTGCTTCTCTTTTGCTGAAGGCTTGGATCAATTCTCTTCTTGGTTTGGTGAGTCCTCATGGTTTGAGGACAAGAGTTATTCCTTATAGTTTCCTTTCATATGTTCTAATTAGAAACTTTATTGTTAAAGGCTATGACCTTATTTGAGATTCTATATTAGTAGATGGTTCATTGAGATAATGTTAGACTCTTATTTTTGGATATTAAAGAAGGGACTTTCATGGTAAAAGTTTTAAATTCCGCATTATTTCTATTACCTATGTTTATGATTATTCTAAGGTCTTGTATGAGACCCCTACGAAGTCTAGTACGACATGTTACGTGTACCGGGTACCTTTGGGTCGCGACACACAACTACTGTGAAATCCCTTAGAGAGTCTATTAATGCCCTCACGAAAAAGTTAGAGGTGTGTGAGAGAAGTCTGGGAGCCACTCATGAGGTGACAGCCCTAAATGCCGCAATTACAGAGTTGAAAAAATATGTGGACTAGCTAAAGTCAAGAGATATGTCGATGATTTTTTGGGCCGTGGAGATCTCGGATGACATAGACACAGATATTCCTGCCCATGCTGATGTGCTACCAGCTTCCACTAGAGATGAGGTTAGAGTTGATGATGTGGCTGAAGAGTCCGAGGTTGAGACTGATGAGGTGCAATGTTAAGGAGGAGACTACATATGAGGGCATGACTGAGGTTGAGGAGGCTATAGTACATTCAGCCATTCAGACATTGTTGAGGGAGACTTCCATGACAGGCTCTAGTGTAGCCAGAGTTGATGTTACCTCGGGCACTGATACACAAGACCAGAGTGTGACCCCGGGAATTGAAGCCCTGACAGATGGGCGACTGTGTAGACAAGATCATTCTTTACCTCACTCTTTGTTGATTTTTTGATTATCTTTATTTTCTTTGGATTTGAGGACAACTATTTTTCTTTTGTAGGTGGGGTGAGGTATTTCGATACCTACCTCTAATGTTTTGATTTTTGTTTATATATATTGGGTTTTGTGTTTTAATTGGTTTTGATCTTATCCTATGGATATTTTAGCTTGTGGTTCCCTGTTTTGAATGGAAATGGTTTTTGACCTATTTTGAAAATTTGTGACACCTCTTTTGTGTGTGACTGTGGTTGTTCTCATGATAACATGAGTATCGGTGATGATCAATATCGATGACTTAAATAGTGCTCTTAATTGAAAAATATGAATATGCGGCTACGAATAGACCAATGAAGTTGCATAGACAATGTGTGAACTTTTAGCATCTCATTGTGACTTGCTGGTTATCGAATTAGTCTCTTGTGATGAACATTGCACACTAGCTAGAAAGTGTGGAGTCTTGTTTGATATTGTTGCCAATTCCTAGTGTGATAAGCTTACTTTGAACATTGTGTGATGACACCTAGAATTTTTCCCGTTGGTCCGGTTGCCTAAGTGATGTAAGCACGTGAAATGATCTTAGGCAACAATTTTGAAGAGTGAAACAATTTGTCAATATACCTCTTTTGTGACCAACCTTGTGAGATGTGTGAACCTTGCTTTAAACCCCTTGAGCCTTACCCTTTTCTTGGAAGAAACTTGAACAATTGTGTGACCTCTCTTTATCCATTCACCATAATACTAATGAAGAGTGGTTTGTTTGAATAACCAACTTAGGACAAAAGCCTAAGTTGGGAGTGAGGTGAAAAGAGAAGGTAAATTAAGAAGTGTCAGAAATCCCCCTTTGAGAATGGTTTTGAAAAAGATGAAACCCATCCATGTTGAAAAAAAAGAAGAGAAAAGAAGCAAAGAAAAGGAATGAAAAAGTTGTGAAATAAGTGATAAAAATTGCAAAAGAAATGGGGTGTCCGATAATTCATAAGAAGTTGAATAATGGGGTGGATTATGATCATTTTTTAAATGTTAACGAAAAGGAGGAATGTGATGTTCAGGCCACACTTCATGAGGGTAGAAGCCACTGAGACTAAATGACCATACATTTACACTCAGCCCCATTACAAGCCTTAAAAAGACATTTGTGATATTGAGTGAGCTGAAGTGAGTGTTAATTTGAAAATTAGAGAAAACTTATAGGTGAAGTCATGCATGTTTTCATCTTTGTATGTATGAGAGTCGTATGAGATTCTGGAATAAGCCCTGAAGTTACAGTGTGCTAAGCCCTGATGAATGAAACAAACTTGGTGACTAAAAAGAGTAGTTGGCGAATCGCCGAGTAGTTTCTTGAAGCAAAGATAGATAGCCCAAAGTTACAGACCTCGAGGATGCTGAATGCCAAGGTGAAAAGAAGATGGAAAAGGTCAAAGGCCGGCTTGCTGAGTGGTTCGGCGAGCCCGACTTACTTCGCTGAATAGCACTTTGTGGCTCCTTTTTTGCGACTATAAATTAGATTTTGACCATTTACTTTAGGATCAATTTTTACAACTGTATACATTTTTGGACAATACAAATTTTGCTTAGAGTTTTTCTTAGTTTTTGAAGAACCTTAAAGATTCAATTTAGAGATTTGGATGTGGATTTCAGATTTTCTTCAAATTGAGGATTGTAAAGACTAAATCTCTCTTACCCAGTTGATGGTAATTGATTCGGTAATAGTTTTTACATTATTATGATGTTTGGCTAAAACCCCAATTCTTGGGGTGTGATCATTTGATTATGGGTTGAATTAATTGATGTGTATTGTTAATTACTAGTTTAAATGCAGATATAAAGTGAGTTTAATCGTTAATGAGGTTTAATTTATGAATTGTTGTTGCAAATGCCGTTCTACTTTTGTTTTCTTAGCTTGTTCGAGAGAGAGGTTTTAGAACTATAATTAATGGTTAATAATTTTTGGGTATTGGGTTGAGTAGGATTTAGCTCGATAGAGTGAATCATAAATCCAATCCTACCCATCTAGCTCGAAAGAGTGGATGTATTAAGGTGTTGGTTGTTCTTCACTGTTATGCTTGTTGATGATTGAAAGAAATCACCTGATTCGGGGTAGTTGTTCGAGAGAAAGCTATCTCCCTTATAGTCTAGGCTACTTACTGATTTTCAGTAGTTTACTAGTAGTTTCAATTACCTATATATCGAAATTTGCCTATAATTAATCACATCCTGAGAATCTATTTTCTTATTGTTATTTTGAATTGTTTGTGACTGTTGTGTAGTTGATAATTGCAAACTAACCCCCCCCTCTCAATTTGACATTCGTGTCACCCCTTTTATTTTATTAATGTCTTTTTCAATAATTTATATTCCTATGGCTGATTAGATCACATTCATACTTCTTAATTGAATTCTAAATACGTACCGCTCCTTGTGGGATTAGACCCCAACTCATTTAATTGGATTTTATACCGATTTAAGATCGTTGACACCTAGAATTGGATGAGGTGTGCTTGAAATGTTAAAATGATTCTTCCATCCATGGAGCCCCCTAAAATTCCCCCAAATTGATGAGAAATCCCAAATTCAAGTTAGGGTTTCTTCAATATTGTGGGATATGATGTATGTTGAATCCAATTTAGTGGATATTGATTACTTATGATAGAATTAGTACCGTATCATTTTACTATAACAAAATTACATGTTTTGTATGCCTAAACCTAGTCTAATTTATGAAATTGAAGTAATGCGGGTTTATGCCTTGAAGAGGGAAATTAAGGATTTAGAGATAATCTTCTAAGGTTGATGATATGTGTAGTAATTGCGTGAGAGTGAAAGCATATATAGACATGAATTGAATTAGATTAAAGTATATGTCATGGACCATGACTAGTAATGCTTGAGATTGAGCCTGTATGATGATATATGATTAGAATCATTTAAGAATGAAGTATGTGATTAGAATGCCTTGTTATCTAGGCCTATGATATGATTGTAAGAATTAAAGCTTTGAGAGTAAGGCTTGTAGTTATTCCTAGGGCTTTGAGAGTGAATCGAATGTGTTGAATTATGAATGTTAAGGCTTTTAGAGTGAAGCTTGCATGAGGAGGGAAGTCTGTAGATAGAATTATTCTGGAAGGACTTTTCCCACCTAACCTACCTTTTGAATGTTTGGTTTTATGAAGTGATAGAATCACTTGAGTTATGATGATATCCATGTCCAATGTTGTTATTCTAGATATGATGATTAAAGGAAATACTTGAACCCCAAGGAGGTAAAATTTGATATTTAAGTATGTTTTATGAAATCTATGTAGATGCTTAAGAACACTTTGTGAGTGAAGTGTTTATAACTAATATATGTTGTTGTGTTGTTGAAAGAATATTCTCATATACACACTTATGCATGAATATGATATGGGATGAAAGGTTCTCTCACATAGAATGATTCTAGGTTGAAAGGCTTGCTCACCTAAAATGAATCAAAGCATGTTTCGTTATGTTAGCTTGAACTTTTGTTATGAAATCTCTTCATGAATAGCTTAACTTGGTAAGACAAGACCATTTCATTGCATCTTGAGTAGGACATCTCATTGTAGCCTTGGATAGAGAAATCATTCCCTTCTTAAGGTTAGCTTTAACTTGTGTCATAGAATGCTTGCGTGGTAGCATTACTTGGTTAGGGAAAACCATTTCATTGGTAGCTAGGATGGAGCAATAGTACCCTTCCTTGAATAGCTTGGACTTGCATGATAGTATGCTTTCCATGGTATCTTAGTCTAGCCTAGTATTGTCCAATTCCATGGTAGCCTAGAAATGATAAATTGTAATCATTTATGTATGATGGCCCAAGGTGGTACTTAGTATGGGTTAGATTATCCAGTCTTATCCGTGCATTGCACAAGTATGACTTGAAGCTACTTATGAAGTGTTTCTCTTATAAATTGTATGCTTAGCTTGGATTGTTGCAATAGTTGCCTTCCTTGATATGTTTGACTAAAGGTGAAGGTTCACTTGTTTATGAGAATTAAGCTAAGGATCAGATCCAAAGATTGTAAGTATGATTATGATGGCCTAAAAGTTGTAGTTAGTATGGGTGAGATTATAGGGTCTTATCCATTCATTGCACAAGTATGCTTTGATGTTACTGCAGTAAAAGATTTCTTATGTTATGAAGATCTAAGTATTGGCTTTGCTTATGAATATGATGTATCTCTTATGGTTATGGATTATATCTTATCTTGGCTAATGCTTATATTATGTCTATGTTGGAGATTACATATGCCTATGTTGTTATGCTCTTATAATGTTACATAAGCTATCATATTTAGTACATTTTGTACTAACGCATACTCTTGCATACATTATCAAATGTAGGGTCCGGTGATATTGAGTTTCATCCCCGTGGCTAGGTTCCTAGTAGAGCACGGAGTGAAGACTTGGTGAGTCCTCATAGCATCAAGGACTTGATCATCTTTCCTTTTTATGTCTTTCTTTTATGTTTAGATTTTTGTATGGGCTGTGTACCTAACTCTATTCAAGTATTAGATGGTTTGAGACAAGTGTAAGAGTTCCACTTCATTTTTGAGACTTTGATTGTGTCGAAATTGTTTTGCATTTCCGCAGTTTTCTATTATATTATGTTATGATATGCTAATGGACTTGATGAGACCTCTCAAGGGTTGAATAGGCCTTGTTACATCTCGGGGATATCCCTGGGTCGTGACACCATGTCTTGGCTAAGAATGAGTTTAGGTTACTTCAAGAATAATTCCTTGTATGTTGATATGATCTATTATGTGCATTGATTATGCTTTATGACTTATGTTGTCTAACTCTTGTGTTTATGTTGATGTTTGTGCAAGTTATCATATTTAGTACATTCATGTATGAATGCATACTCTTTCCCACATTTCTTATCCAAATGTAGGGTCTGGTGATGTTTGCGTAATCAAGACACAACTTCGGATGCAAGTGTCTACGATCGTACAATAGTTTAGTTACCCAACCAAGGGTTAAGGTTGAGTCCCAAGAGAGTGGGCGTGTGAATTAGTTGTTAGGTGCGAAAATTGCTAAAGCTAATCGTAGCTGAAGACTTCGGCGAATGAAAAAATAACAAATTAAAAAGAGTGCCGCATGCGTCAAGTATCAAATGGGGGTTTGTAAGCAAGAAACAACTAAAACTGTGAAAATAAGGAAAACTACAAGTATGGAGACAGGATTCTTGGGATGTGGTAGGAATACGAGATAGACTAAATCATTGGGTACATGCTTTTGATAGTAAATTCATTTAGTATTTGTGACTAGGCTAGACTTTAAGGGGGATAAGCTCTCTCTCGAGCAATGTACCCCATTTCAAATGCGTTCCTCTCAGACACCCACTTGCTGCATGAAGAACAACCTCTGCCTTAACCCACTCACTCTCTCGAGCTGAGTCTGTGGACAAGGGACTAGGGTTCACTCTCTCGAGTTGAACCTCAAGTCGACCCACTCACATTGGACATCAATTTAGTGGTCTTAGTTTTACGACCTCTCTCTCGAGCAACCAATAAACACATAAATAAACTAGTATTTGAAAGTACAAATTCATTAAATTAACCCACAACCACTAAACGAAATCACATTTAAACTACGAATAGACAATCAGCAAGCAAGACCCAACAACTAATCTAACCCATATTCACAAAATCACACCCAAAGAATTGGGGTTTTAGCTACGCATGTAAAAGAGATAAACACGTATACCAATATCAGTTTCCATCAATGGGCATACAAGATTAAGTCTTAAAACAAACCAAAAGTTAAGAATCCAAGAAACCCAAGTCCAATTCCTTGAAGATGAAACCCTTGAAACCTCCAAGTTTTCAAAACCCTCTCCAAAACTTAGAGAGAATATCTCCAAAACTCTGTATCAAACTTGATAATCTATAAACTAGGTAACACAAGGTAAAATTCGCTGCTAAGAATAAAAACTCAACTAGTATTTATAGTTATCAGAAAATGTGCTCCGAAGGATCTTTCGGCGACGTTAGTGGGAATCGCCTATGCATTCGGTGATCTGCCCTTTGGTCTTCTTCGTCGCCTTTCATGAGTTACCTTCAATATCTCTGTGTCTAGGATAATTGGACGATGTAGCACTGCTTCTCAGAGTCGCTCGACGATACGCCAACTGCTTCTTTTAACTGCAGATTTGCTCCTTTCCTTCAGGGCTTGGCACACTGGAACAAAAGGCGAATATGTGATCTATTGGCGATTCGCCGAATGAGTTCGGCGATTTGCAGATCTTCATTTCTTCGTTCTTTTAGCTTCTTTTTCTCCATTTTGCTCGATAGTATCCATGCTTTCCCTCGACTTTCAAATACCTGGAACTAAAGGTTTTCATTAGATATTGAGATAAAACATGCATTTGAGGACACAATTTCTATTTAAATATAGCCCTAAATGTGTCCAATTTTTGAACTCATCAACACCCCCAACTTAAACTTTTTCTTATCCTCAAGCAAACTCAAGTTCAACCGTTCAAAAAGGGTGTCTAGAACAGTGCTACACAAGAATCGATCATGAATGTACACAACAAAACTCAATTTACTTGTGCAAAGATCAATTGTGCACTTAAAGATTAAAGTAGTGACTCACCAATATCAAAGAATCTCATGCTCACAATACTTTCCTCAAATTCAAGTTCAGGCTCAACTAGATTGTTCGAATGCCCTCATAGAAAGAATAATTCCATATTAGCACATAATGATTTAATAATTTAAAGTTCAGGAATCATATGCAACGTTCACACTCACAAAGATGAAAACAATGCATGCTTTCACCCATAGTTTTGCCCGTATTTTCCAATAGACATTTGTTTCTTCTTTCTCAAGATCAAAAAGGTCTTTTCAAGGCTTGTAATGGGGCTGAATGCAAATGTATGGTCATTTAGGCTTAGTGGCTTTCATCCTCAAGAATTGTGGTGCTCTCAACACTTCGTTCCCTTTTCCTTCATCATTTTCTTTAGTGCTCATAAGTCATCCTATTATTCACTTTCCCATAGTGTGTTGGAAACCCCCTTTCTTTTGCACTTTATTTTGCAACTTTCTTTTTCATTATTTTCTTTTCTTTTTCTCTTTCAATTTTTTTTATGGAGGGGTTCCATTTTTGTCAACACCATGGGTTAATAGAGACTTCCCTTCCACTTCTTGATTTTCCCTTTTCTTCTCACCACACCCCCAACATAGGCTTCTGGCCTAAGTTGGCTATTTATTAAACCACAAATCAAGAGGATTAACGATAATGGGTTAAGAAAGGTCTAATTTTCATCATTTTTCTTTCAAAGAAATTTAAGGTTCAAAGGGTATTCAAGAGAGGTTCACACACTCACAAGGTAGGCCACAAAAGCGGTATATGTCAAATTGGCTCACATTCTTCAAAGTTGCCTAAGATTATGTTAAGAGAAAGCTTTACTTAGTCAATCGGACCAACGGGGAAAATTCTAGGATCTATCATGCATGTTTCAAAGTAAGCTGATCACACTAAGCATCGACACTGTAGTCAAACAAGACTCCACACTTTTGCTAGTGTGCAACGGTCATTACAAGAGACTCAATTTGATACTAGGCTAGTCAAAACGAGATGCAAAGAGTTCACATATTGTCTATGCAACTTCATTTGGCCTTATCGTAGCAGCGCATTCGTGTTCGTTCGATTGACAGCATTATTTAAGTCATTGGTATTGATCGGAACCGAGACTTAATTTTTTGCAAAAGAACAGCCACATTCATCACACAAGAGGTGGAAATTCTTTTGGACGGGTTAAAATCATTTTGCAATATAAATTAAACTAGACATAAGCTCAATCATCCACATAAACAGATAAAACACAATTTTAAAGGAGAACAACCAAATATATACACAAAACACAACTATCAACACAAAAGGTGTGGGCCTCAGCCCACCACAATTAAAAGGTATTTGTCCTCAAATGCAACTAAAAGTATCCAAAAGTAAAAATATAATAAGACAGAGAGGGAGGTAATGAAAGGTCATGTCTATGCAGTCTCTCTCTGTCGGGGTCTCGGTGCCTAGTGTAGCAGTCTGTATATGGGCACCAGTGCCCGGAGTAGGCTCAAATGGAATATCACTGCCAGATCCACTAGGAGCTATTGTGGACGTATCAATCAACAATGTATGGATCATCGGCTACACAACTGTCTCTATAAGATCTGGAAAGTCTCTGAATATGCTCTCATTTCTGTTTCCCTGTGCCTCCTCAGCATGTACCGATATCAACTCCTCGTCGGTCTCTGCATCCGACTCTGCATGCGCAGTGACATCCCCCTGTACATCTCCGGTGGTAGCTGGAGGAATCCTCGAGGTCTCAGGAGCATCCCTGTCCTCAATAGTCTATATTAGTATAGTGAAGTCAGTAGTCTTAAGATAGTCTATGTCCCTCATTAAACTCGCAATCTCGGCTTTTAAAGCTGTCACATCAGAGGCCTTCCCTGTCTGCCCTCACAAGCAATGACTCTCAATATCAAGGCATCAACATAAGTTTGACGGGGGGTAAGTGCTGCTAGTATGACACTGTCAATCATCCCCGGGATGGATCTCTCCAATTGGGTATGAGCTTATGATTTACTTAGAAAGTGAAGATCCTATGATGATTGTGCAATTATGCTATTCATGTAAGATCATTCTCCCCTACCCTTACACATGACTATGTATGATATGTTTATGACTATGATAGTATTGTTGTATTGAATTAAAGGCTACCCTCATGAACACACTATGAATATGAAGTGAAAGGTTTACTCATATATTGATGATTCTAGGGTTGAAAGGACATTCTCACCTAATGAATCCATGAGCTATTATGATACCATGCTGGTTTGAGTGTCTAGTGCATTCTTTCAATAACGTGAACTTAATTAAATACTTAATATGAAGTTAAAGGGAATTATGCTTAGCACCAAGTTCATATGAGTATGAGATGGTTTCCTTCACACTAGAATTCCGGTTTCCCAATATAGTAATCACATGACCTTCAGGTTAGTAGTCTGGGTTTATAGTAGCAATCTACTTATCCCATAACTATGTGCCCACATAGATCTTTAGCTAGTGGATCCACCTAAAAGCTAATATGTTAGTTCTACCTCAGGCAAGTAGGACACCTCTTTTCGGTGTGGGGGTAAGACACCAGATTCCCTGTAGCTCAAATGGTCTATGTCGGTTAAGGCTATATTTCCCTATATGTTAAGAATATGATTATGACAAGAATATGAACTTTATCTATAACTTCTTAAGAGGTACTACTTAGTATGAGCGGGGATATGGGACTTCATTTGTGCATTGCCTAAGTAGGCTTCAAGAGTGGTTGTGGAAAGGTTCTCTTGTGCTATGAAGACTTATGAATTATGCATGTATGATAGTATTGTTGTTAAGGATGACATTACTGGTTACATGTTTATAATATGAATATTCATTGTCTATGAATGGTGGCTAATGATGAGGTCAACATAAGATATATATTATGTTGGTGATCTAAAAGTGGTACTTGGAATATGGTAGGGTTATGGGATCTTGCCTTTGCATTGCACTAGTATAGCTTTGGGTTGCTTATGATATGGTTTGACTATGTTTCTTCACAAATGTGCATGATGGCTTTTAAACTTGATAAATTCATGGTTTGAACTAAATGTCTCTTTTAGGCATGTTTTAAGAATTTTTATACATGGCTTCCATACTTAGTGCATTTTTGTGCTAACCCATATTCTCTCTCTTTTTCTATAAGTATAGGTCCCGGTCATTGACGTTGCTTCTCTTTTGTTGAAGGCTTGGATGAATTCTCTCCTTGGCTTGGTGAGTCCTCATGGTTTGAGCACAAGAGCTATTTCTTATAGTTTCCTTTCATATGTTATACTTAGAGACTTTATTGTAAAAGGCTATGACCTTATTTGAGATTCTATATTAGTAGATGGTTCATTGAGATAATGTTAGACTCTTATTTTTGGATATTAAAGAAAGGACTTTGATGGTAAAAGTTTTAAATTCCGCAATGCTAAGGTCTTGTATGAGACCCCTTCGAGGTCGAGTATGACATGTTACGTCTTTGGGGTACCCTTGGGTCGTGACACACAGCTACTGTGACATCCCTTAGAGAATCTATTAATGCCCTCACGACAAAGTTAGAGGTGCGTGAGAGAAGTCTGGGAGCCACTCATGAGGTGACGGCCCTAAATGCCGCATTTGCAGAGTTGAAAATATAAGTGGACCAGCTAAAGTCTAGAGATATGCCGATGATATTTTGGACTGTGGAGATCCCGAATGACCTGGACACAAATATTCCAACCCATGCTGATGTGCTTCCAGCTTCCCCTGGAGATGAGGTTAGAGTTAATAATGTGGCTGAAGAGTCTGAGGCTGAGACTGATGAGGAGTGGTGTTAAGGAGAAGACTACATATGAGGGCATGACTAAGGTTGAGGAGGCTATAGTACATTCAACCATTCAGACATTGTTGAGGGAGACTTCCATGACAGGCTCTAGTGTAGCCAGAGTTGATGTTACCCCGGGCACTGATGCCCAAGACCAGAGTGTGACCCCGAGAATTGATGCCGCGACAGATCGCCGACTGTGTAGACAAGATCATTCTTTACCTCACTCTTTGTTGATTTTGTGATTATCTTTATTTTCGTTGGTTTTCAGGACAACTATTTTTCTTTTGTAGGTGGGGTGAGGTATTTCCATACCTACCTCTGATGTTTTGATTTTTGTTTATATATATTGGGTTTTGTGTTTTAATTGGTTTTGATCTTATCTTGTGGATATTTTAGCTTGTGGATCCTTGTTTTGAATGGAAATGGTTTTTGACCTATTTTGAAAATTTGTGACACCTCTTTGTGTGTGACTGTGGTTGTTCTTATGATAATATGAGTATCGGTGATGATCAATATCGATGACTTAAATAGTGCTCTTAATTGAATGATATGAATGTACGGCTACGAATAGACCAATGAAGTTGCATACACAATGTGTGAACTTTTAGCATCTCATTGTGACTTGATGGTTATCGATATAGTCTCTTGTGATGAACATTGCACACTAGCTAGAAAGTGTGGAGTCTTGTTTGATATTGTTGCCAATTCCTTGTGTGATAAGCTTACTTTTAATATTTTGTGATGACACCTAGAATTTTTCCCGTTGGTCCGGTTGACTAAGTGATGCAAGCACTTGAAATGATCTCAGGCAACAATTTTGAAGAGTGAAACAATTTGTCAATATACCTCTTTTGGGGCCAACCTTGTGAGATGAGTGAACCTTGCTTTAACCCCCTTGAGCCTTACCCTTTTCTTGGAAGAAACTTGAACAATTGTGTGACCCCTCTTTATCCATTCACCCATAACACTCATGAAGAGTGGTTTGTTTGAATAGCCAACTTAGGCCAAAGCCTAAGTTGGGTGTGTGGTGAAAAGAGAAGGAAAATTAAGAAGTGTGAGAAATCCCCCTTTGACAATGGTTTTGAAAAAGATGAAACCCATCCATGTTAAATAAAAAAGAGAGAAAAGAAGCGAAGAAAAAGAATGAAAAAGTTGTGAAATAAGTGATAAATATTGCAAAAGAAATGGGGTGTTCGATAATTCATAAGAAATTGAATAATGGGGTGGATAATGATCATTTTTTAAATGTTAATGAAAAGGAGGAATGTGATGTTCAGGCCCCACTTCATGAGGGTAGAAGCCACAGAGACTAAATGACCATACATTTACACTCAACTCCATTACAAGCCTTAAAAAGACGTTTGTGATATTGAATGAGCTGAAGCGAATGTTAATTTGAAAATTCAAGCAAACTTATAGGTGAAGTCATGCATGTGTTCATCTTTGTATGTATGAGAGTCGTATGTGATGCTGGAATAAGCCATGAAGTTGTAGTGTGCTAAGCCCTGATGGTAGAAACAAACTTGGTGACTAAAAAGAGTAGTTGGCGAATTGCCGAGCAGTTTCTTGAAGCAAAGATATATAGCCCAAAGTTACAGACCTCGAGGATGCTGAATGCAAAGGTGAAAAGACGATGGAAAAGGTAAAAGGCCGGCTTGCTGAGTGGTTCGGCAATGCCGACCTACTTCTATGAATAGCCCCTTGTGGCTTATTTTTTGCGACTATAAATTAGATTTTGACCATTTAGTTTAGGATTAATCTTTACAACTGGATACATTTTTGGACAATACAAATTTTGCTTAGAGTTTTTCTTAGTTTTTGAAGAACCTTAGAGATTCAATTTAGAGATTTTGTATGTGGGTTTCAGATTTTCTTCAAATTGAGCATTCTAAAGACTAAATCTCTCTTACCCAGTTGATGGTAATCGATTCGGTAATAGTTTTTGCCTTTATTTGATGTTTGGCTAAAACCCCAATTCTTGGGGTGTGATCATGTGATTATGAGTTGAATTAATTGATGGGTATTGTTAATTACTAGTTTAAATAGTGATATAAAGTGAGTTCAATCATTAATTGAGGTTTAATTTATGAATTGTAGTTGCAAATGTCGTTCTACTTTTGTGTTCGTGGCTTGTTCGGGAGAGAGGATTTAGAACTATAATTAACGGTTAATAATTTATGGGTATTGGGTTTAGTTGGGTTTAGCTCAAGAGAGTGAATCTTAAATCCAATCCTACCCATCTATCTCGAAAGAGTGGATGTATTAAGGTGTTGGTTGTTCTTCATTATTATGCTTGTTGATGATTGAAAGAAATCACTTGATTCGGAGTAGTTGTTCGAGAGAAAGCTATCTCCCTTATAGTCTAGCCTAGTTACTAATTTTCAGCAGTTTACTAGTAGTTTCAATTACCCATATATTGAAATTTTCCTATAATCAATCACATCCCGAGAATCTATCGTTTTATTGTTATTTTGAATTGTTTGTGACTGTTGTGTAATGGATAATTGCAAACTAACCCCCCCCCCCAATTTGACATTCGTGTCACCCCTTTTATTTTATTAATGTCTGTTTCGATAATTTATATTCCTATGGCTGATTAGACCACATTTGTACTTCTTAATTGAAATCTAAACATGTACCGCTCCCTGTGGGATTAGACCCCAACTCATTTAATTGGGTTTTATACTGTTTACGATTGTTGACACATAGAATTGGATGAGGCATGCTTGAAATGTTAAAATGACTCTTCCATCCATGGAGACCCTAAAATTCCCCCAATTTGATAAGGAATCCCAAATTCAAGTTAGGGTTCCTTCAATATTGTGGGATATGATGTATGTTGAATCCAATTTTAGTGGATATTGATTGCTTATGATAGAATTAGTACTGAATCATTTTATTATGACAAAATTACATGTTTTGTATGCCTAACTCTAGTCTAATTTATGAATTTGAAGTAATATGGGTTTATGCCTTGAAGAGGGAAATTAAGGATTTAGAGATAATCTTCTAGGGTTGATGATATGTGTAGTAATTGCGTGAGAGTGAAAGCATATATAGACATGAATTGAATTAGATTATAGTATATGTGATGGACCATGACTAGTAATGCTTGAGATTGAGCCTTTATGATGATATATTTTAGAATCATTTAAGAATGAAGTATGTGATTAGAATGCCTTGTTATCTAGGCCTATGATATGATTGTATGAAGTAAAGTTTTGAGAGTAACGCTTGTAGTTATTCCTAGGGCTTTGGGAGTGAATCAAATGTGTTGAATTATGAACGTTAAGGCTTTTAGAGTGAAGCTTGCATGAGGAGGGAAGACTATAGATAGAATTATTCTGGAAGGACCTTTCCCACCTAACCTACCTTTTGAATGTTTGGTTGTATGAAGTGATATAATCACTTGAGTTATGATGATATCCATTTCTAATGTTAGAATTCTAGATATGATGATTAAAGGAAATACTTGAACCCCAAGGAGGTAAAATTTGAGATTTAAGTATTTTTTATGAAATCTATGTATATGCTTAAGAACACTTTGTGAGTGAAGTGTTTATAATTAATATATGTTGTTGTGTTGATGAAAGGATATTCTCATATAAACACTTATGCATGAATATGATATGGATGAAAGGTTCTCTCACATAGAATGATTCTAGGATGAAAACCTTGCTCACCTAAAATGAATCAAAGCATATTTCGTTATGTTAACTTGAAGTTTTGTTATGAAATCTCTTCATGAATAGCTTAACTTGGTAAGACAAGACCATTTCATTGCATCTTGAGCAGGATATCTCATGGTAGCCTTGGATAGAGAAATTATTCCCTTCTTAAGGTTAGCTTTAACTAGTATCATAGAATGCTTGCGTGGAAGCATGACTTGGTTAGGCCAAACCATTTCATTGGTAGCTTGGATGGAGCAACAGTACCCTTCCTTGAATAGCTTGGACTTGCATGATAGTATGTTTTCCATGTTAGCTTGGTCTAGCCTAGTAAGGTGCAATTCCATGGTAGCCTAGAAATGATAAATTGTAATCATTTATGTATGATGGCCTAAGGTGGTACTTAGTATGGGTTAGATTATCCGGTCTTATCCGTGCATTGCACAAGTATGACTTGAAGCTACTTATGAAGTGTTTCTCTTATAAATTGTATGCTTAGCTTGGATTGTTGCTATAGTTGCCTTCCTTGATATGTTTGACTAAAGGTGAAGGTTCACTTGTTTATGAGAATTAAGCTAAGGATCAGATCCAAAGATGGTAGGTATGATTATGATGGCCTAAAAGTGGTACTTAGTATGGGTGAGATTATGGGGTCTTATCCATGCATTGTACAAGTATGCTTTGAGGTTAGTGAAGAAAAAGTTTTCTTATGTTATGAAGATCTAAGTATTGGCTTTGCTTATGAATATGATGTATCTCTTATGGTTATGGATTATATCTTATCTTGGCTAATGCTTATAATATGTCTATGTCGGAGATTACATATGCCTATGTTGTTATGCTCTTATGATGTTACGTAAGCTATCATATTTAGTACATTTTGTACTAATGCATACTCTTGCATACATTATCAAATGTAGGGTCCGGTGATATTGAGTTTCATCCCCATGGCTAGGTTCCTAGTAGAGCATTGAGTTGAAGACTTGGTGAGTCCTCATAGCATCGAGGTCTTGATCACCTTTCCTTTTTATGTCTTTCTTTTATGTTTAGATTTTTGTATGGGATGTGTCCCTAACTATGTTCAAGTATTAGATGGTTTGAGACAAGTGTAAGATTTCCGCTTCATTTTTGAGACATCGATTGTGTCGAAAATGTTTTACATTTCCACAATTTTCTATTATATTATGTTATGATATGCTAAGAGAGTTGATGAGACCCCTTAGGGGTTGAATACGCCTTGTTACATCTCGGAGATATCCCTGGGTCGTGACACCAAGTCTTGGCTAAGAATGAGTTTAGGTTACTTCAAGAAGAATTCCTTATATGTTGATATGATCTATTCTGTGCATTGATTATGCTTTATGACTTATGTTGTCTAACTCTTGTGTTTATGTTGATGTTTGTGCAAGTTCTCATATTAAGAACATTCATGTATGAATGCATACTCTTTCTTACATTTCTTATCCAAAAGTAGGGTCTGGTGATGTTTGCGTAATCAAGACACAACTTCTGATGCAAGTGTCTATGATTGTACAATAGTTTACTAACCCAAACAAGGGTTAGAGTTAAGTCCCAAGGGATTGGGCGTGTGAATTAGTGGTTAAGTGCGAAAATTGCTAAAGGTAATTGTAGCTAAAGACTTTGGCGAATGAAAACATAACAGATTAAAAAGAGTGACGCAAGCGTCAAGTATCAAATGGGGGTTTGTAAGCAAGAAACAACTAAAACCGTGAAAATAAGGAAAACTACAAGTATGGAGACAGGATTCTTGGGATGTGGTAGGAATACGAGATAGACTAAATCATTGGGTACATGCTTTTGATAGTAAATTCATTGAGTATTTGTGACTAGGCTAGACTTTAAGGGGGATAAGCTCTCTCTCGAGCAACGTACCCCATTTCAAATACGTTCCTCTCAGACACCCACTTGCTGCATGAAGAACAGCCTGTGCCTTAACCCCCTCACTCTCTCGAGCTGAGTGTGTGGACATGGGACTAGGGTTCACTCTCTCGAGTTGAACCTCATGTCGACCCACTCACACTGGCCATCAATTTAGTGGTCTTAGTTTTACGACCTCTCTCTCGAGCAAGCCAAAAACAAATAAATAAGCAATTATTTGAAACTACAAATTCATTAAATTAACCCACAACCACTAAACGAAATCACATTTAAACTACGAATAGACTATCAGCAAGCAAGACCCAACAACTAATCTAACCCATATTCACAAAATCACACCCCAAGAATTAGGGTTTTAGCTACGAATGTAAAAGAGATAAAGACGTATACCAATATCAGTTTACATCACTAGGTTTGTAAGATTAATTCTTAAAACAAGTCAAATGTTACGAATCCAAGAGACCCAAGTCCAATTCCTTGTAGATGAAACCCTTGAAAGCTCCATGTTTTCAAAACCCTTTCCAAAACTTAGAGAGAATATCTCCAAAACTCTGTCTCAAATTTGATAATCTAAAAACTAGGTAACACAAGGTAAAATTCGCTGCTAAGAATAAAAACTTAACAAGTATTTATAGTTATCAGAAAATGTGCTCCGAAGGATCTTTCGGCGACGTTAGTGGGAATTGCCTATGCATTCGGCGATCCGCCCTTTGGTCTACTTCGTCGCCTTTCATGAGTTGCCTTCAGCATCTCTGTGTCCTGGATAATTAGACGATGTAGCACTGCTTCTCAGAGTCGCTCGGCGATACGCCAACTGCTTCTTTTTACTGCCAATTTGCTCCTTTCCTTCAGGGCTCGGCACACTGGAAAAAAAAATGAATATGTGATCTATTGGCGATTCGCCGAATGAGTTCGGCGATTCGCAGATCTTCATTTCTTTGTTCTTTTAGCTTCTTTTTCTCCATTTTGCTCGATAGTGTCCATGCTTTCCCTCAACTTTAAAATACCTGGAACTTAAAGGTTTTTATTAGATATTGAGATAAAGCATGCATTTGAGGACACAATTTCTATTAAAATATAGCCCGAAATGAGTCCAATTTGTGGACTCATCAACACCCCCAACTTAAACTTTTTCTTGTCCTCAAGCAAACTCAAGTTCAGCTATTCAAAAAGGGTGTCTCGAACAGTGCTACACAAGACTCGATCATGAATGCACACAAAGATTCAAGTAGTGACTCACCAATATCAAAGAATCTCATGCTCACAATACTTTCTTCAAATTCAAGTTCAGGCTCAACTAGATTGTTCGAATGCCCTCATAGAAAGAATGATTCCATATTCGCACATAATGATTTAATTATTTAAAGTTCTAGAATCATACGCAACGTTCACACTCACAAAGATGAAAACAATGCATGCTTTCACCCATAGGTTTGCCCATATTTTCCAATAGACATTTGTTTTAGCTTTCTCAAGATCAAAAAGGTCTTTTCAAGGCTTGTAATGGAGCTGAGTGCAAAGGTATGGTCATTTAGGCTTAGTGGCTTTCATCCGCATGAATTGTGGTGCTCTCAACACTTCGTTCCCTTTTCCTTCATCATTTTCTTTAGTGCTTATAAGTCATCTTATTATTCACTTTCCCATAGTGTGTTGGAAACTCCCTTTCTTTTGCACTTTATTCTGTAACTTTGTTTTTCATTCTTTTCTTTTATTTTTCTCTTTCACTTTTTTTTATGGAGGGGTTCCATTTTTCTCAACACCATGGGTTAATAGAGAATCCCCTTCCACTTCATAATTTTCCCTTTTCTTCTCACCACACCCCCAACTTAGGCTTTTGGCCTAAGTTGGCTATTTATTAAACCAAAAATCAATAGGATTAATGATAATGGGTTAAGAAAGGTCTAATTTTCATCATGTTTCTTTCAAAGAAAGTTAAGGTTCAAAGGGTGTTCAAGAGAGGTTCACACTCTCACAAAGTAGGCCACAAAAGCGGTATATGTCAAATTGGCTCAAACTCGTCAAAGTTGCCTAAGATTATGTCAATAGAAAGCTTTACTTAGTCGATCGGACCAGCGGGGAATTTCTAGGATCTATCATGCATGTTTAAAAGTAAGCTCACCACACTAAGCATCGACACTATAGTCAAACAAGACTCCACACTTTCGCTAGTGTGCAACGGTCATTACAAGAGACTCAATTTGATACTAGGCTAGTCAAAACGAGATGCAAAGAATTCACATATTGTCTATGCAACTTCATTTGGCCTCATCGTAGTAGCGCATTCATGCTCGTTCGATTGACAGCACTATTCAAGTCATTGGTATTTATCGGGACCGAGACTTAACTTTTTGCAAAAGAACAGCCACATTCATCACACAAGAATGTTTTACAGACTCCCACCTACTATTTTTGTGAGTCCAACGATGATCCAAGTCAGGCTAGCCGACCTCTTCGGCGAGTCGCCGACTGGACTCTTGCCTCACCAACCTGCATTTCTCAAACACATTCCACTTTTCAACCTAAAAAATCAACACCCATTATTAAAAATCAAACTTAATGTCACGACCCGAGAGTACCCCTTAGTCGTAACATGGCGTATTCGACCCCGAAGGGGTCTTATACGAGCCACATAGTCATTCATTGCATTCAATAATAAAAATAGTGTGGAATTAAAAAAAAACTTATTTACATCCACATATTTAAACTTCATTAAAACAACTTTAAAAACACACAGCGGAAGTCTAAGTCTCACATGGCCATCTTAGACACAGTCACAAAACATGAGTAGAATCACGGCCCTTTACAATCAAAAGAAGTCTATTAAGTCTATTACATGAACAAAAGAACTTAAAAGTCTTATCCTCGAATCCATGAGGACATACCAAGTCT
>JAJOOF010009255.1:0-21986 GCA_029582545.1 Solanum lignicaule | reverse complement strand
AGAAAACAAGTGTGAAGTCTACGGGGAGGAAGCAACACTACAACACAATAGTGCAATAATTGAAGCACATACACAACATACTAGAATAGATTATTAAATTAAAAATAATAATAAATGATGATGGATATATTTTTTTTAAAGTACAGTAAAACAAGATAACAATATTGAAAATGTGAAAAATTATGCGTACTTATTTGAAAATGTGTTTGACCATAAATACTATAAATTAGACTTGTTTTTTGAATTTTTATGAGTGATTTGGAATGAGAAATTGCAATAAATTTTTGGTATTTTGAAATTAACTTTAAGCTAAATTTCAAAATTTTATTGCCAAACATAATTTTTGAAAAAAAAATTCTGATTTCAAACAATTCAATAGCATATTCTTTTTAACGAGAAGGGTTTGATACATCTTTCAATTTTGTTATTTAGAATTAGTATATTCTTTTTAACGAGAAGGGTTTGATACATCTTTCAATTTTGTTATTTAGAATTAGTATATTCTTATTATGAAAGTGACTCACATATACTTTTACTAGTACACAAATAACTCACATATATCTTCTTCTTTTTTTAACGAAAGAGGGAAAAAATCAAATTTTTATTTATTTATTTTTTAATTTTAAGTTTTATGATTAATAATCTTTAAATATATGTTATTACATTTCATATATCCATAATTGAAGATCATGTATTCAAAATTTTCTCTACTTTTTAATTTCATATCAAATTAAAATCAGATAAACAAACTACAACGGAGGCATAACAAAATGGAATAATTAGTTGAGAATAATTATGTGAGAACTTTTGGACTTTGTTAAAAGCACCTAGGTTGGGGCCCTTTGTGCATTTATATTTTTAATTATGCATTGGGACCCACTTTTCCATATTTCCATTCAATAAACTAATTTTCACACTGCCTTTATGAAGCATAAGATTTTTTTTATTAAATCGGCGCAAATAGCTTAATTACAAGTACTAAGGATTGTTTGGCTTTAATTTTTAAAATGTAAATATTAATGCGGGGCTTTTAAGCTACTACACAAAGATTCATTTATTAAAAAATAAATAAATGCCTGTGTTTTTTTTCTCAAATGAATAAACGCTACTACGCGAGTAACAATATCTTTATAGTCACTATTACAAATAATTGGTTGGTACGTGATTTTTACTCTCTCAAGAAGAGTGTGTATGATATTTTTAATTATTTATCATCAACTGCACACTTTGTTTAGATATTTAATATGAAATTGTGATTTAAAATTATTATATTTGAGCATACAATAATTTATGGTATTTGAACGTATAATATTCTAAAGATTATGTATATTGTATTTGTAATATTAATTTGTACAATAGGGCCTCGAATTTACCACAAAGTGTGTGAAGCTGCTTCTTAGTTTTTTATACTTCTTCATATTGGAATGCCATAATTGTTTAGTAATTCTTGCAAAGAAGGATTTCTAGCAAAGGTGGAGCCAGGATTTGAGGTTAATAGACTCATATAGAAGTAACAAATAGAAATGGATAAGTCAAATCAAATTTAGACAGGTCGAATCGAATATCAATGGATCAAAAATGAGTCGGGTAAAAATCGTTAAAATATTTGAGTTATACATAATATGCATAAAGAATGGGTAAATAAAAGGATAAATGAATATTCATATTATCCATTACTTCTTATTATATAAAAGAAATAAATATTCTTAAATTACAAATATTTTTTCTTATTATTTTCTACTTTTAAAGTGTGTGTCTGATATGAAGGAATATTTCATCTCTTGTATAATAATATATAATAATCGACAATTTAATGAATGAGTGTCGATGACTAACTTTTCTTAAAATTCTAATTTTGAAATTACATTTATGAAATAGTGAAAAGAAATAATTGTAAGTGATCCGGGTTTTATTTCTTGTTGTAAATTTTATGTTTTGTTTAAAAAAAAAAACTTGTTAATAGAATTTCTATAAATAAAAACTAGGCAACAAAGGAAAAAATATGTAAGTTTATGTTTTCTTTTTAAAAAAAAGAATAGAAAGCATATAGATAAAAATAAAATAATAGGTGAAACTAGTGGGTTTCAAATCTACATATTTGGTTGTTATAAAAAATCTGATTCTTTACATTGAATCAAAGGTTGTTTCGTTAGTGGGTTTTTCACTTATAAGTTTGTTATATTTACTATCATTTTTAATATATATATATATAAAATAAAATAAAAAATTATGCAAAAGTTATTGAGTTTGTCCGAACTTTCCTCTTACACAATAGCTTCACCCGTAGTTTTCAGTATTGAGCGATCAATAGCTTGAAAAAGATAATTTTTCGCTTTGAAATTCTCTAACCTTAGATAAGGCTAGGCAACGGATCGGAACTGAACCATCGGACCGGAACGAACTGGTACCGGACCGGAACGAGACGGTTTGACCGGTTTGTTGACCGATTCCGGGATGAACCGAACCGGAATTATCGAGATGGATACTCGGTTCTGTCCCGTCCCACTATTTACCGGGATGGAACCGGAATGGAACAGAATGGGATAAACGGGACGACACATCTAGCTATTTCAAAAAATGATTTTTAAAAAAATTAGTTATTTTGATTTTTTGAATTACGAAAATATGAATGTTTTTTTATTTTTCTAAGTTTAAATTAATAGTTTTGAAATTTATAATGTAATTTTACTTAAGTTTATTTTAAAGATATTTTTTTTTAATTTTTACCTATCAAGTTTGCAAGTTAAGTTTAGTAAAGTTTTTTTTTTAATGTTTTTGAGCTTAGTTTTCAAGATTTGAATCTTTTGAAGTTTATAAGTTACTACTTATTAATATGTTATAACTTATAAGCTATATTTATAACTTGTAATTTAAATAACTTAAGTTTGTAATTTTAAAAAATTAAATAAAAATAAGGATAAAACAATGACACAAATTAAAAAATATCAATACAATTTATTTAAATTTGTATTACAAATTACAATTGCAATTGCAATTTACAATTATTAGTAGAGTGCATAATTTACACAGTCACCTTCTAGGAAGGGTTCTGTTTCAACTAAGCCTCGAATGTAATACTAATAGTTATATAGTCCCGTAAAGTCTTTCTCTAACTCAACTATAGATTGACTGTGATCAACTATTGGTCTTGGTAAAGCACGTTGACGATCTTAAAGTTCCATGCCATCGTCACTACCACATCCAATGGCTGAATCTATGAAAAGTTCATATTGACTATCTAACTTTGGAAGTCATTGATTTCTCCGCTTAGCATTTATCCAATCTCTAAACATCACCGATATCTCCAAATTGTCTTTTGCTAACGAATATCTGTGGTCTCCAATTTAAAATCTTGCCGCGCTAAAAGCTGCCTCCGAAGCTACTGATGATCCTTGAATTGCAAGCACATCCTTCACCATCCTACTAAGTTTTGGAAATTGAGTTCCACGAGCCCTCCACCAATTTAGTAGTTGTGGTATACCTTCCTCGTTTGTAATATTATCTGAACCCTGTTCAAGATATTTAACAAATTCACATTTATTAGAAGAGTCAAGACCAAGTTTATGTTTCACTCTACCATGGGCACCTACTCGAGGCATAGACATTTGAGGGTTTTCAACATTATCTAAGGAACAATATTTATCATACATTTCTTTAGCAAGTAATTTTATACTATTTTGACATGTTATCAAATCAGGTTGTTTTTCTGGTTTAATATCTAAATTTTGATAAATGCATTCAACTAAAGCTTTTACACCATATTTTTTATATTCAGGGTTGAAAAGAATTGCAGTTAAATAAATTTGAGGGATAGGAAAAAAAATATTTCTTAAATTTTGTAATCATAACTTCAATAGCACTGGTAAAAAATTCATTTGTTTTATATTCAGAAAAGAGAGATGAAATCTCACATATATGTATTAAAATTTCGAAAATAGTAGGATAATACATTTCAGAAAAAACTTTAGTAGCATCATAAAATGATTTCAAAAATATTCTAAGTTCATTTACTTCATCCCAATCACTATTATTAAGTTTAAATTCAGGATAAGCATTATGACTATTAAATTGCATAGTAATAGGTTTTCTATATGTATAAGCAACTTCAAGCATATCATAAAAGGAATTCCATCTAGTTTTTACATGTTTCAAAATTTTTCTAAACGGAAGTTTACATGCATTACAAAACTCTTTAAATTGATTAATTCTACTACTACTATGCATATGAAAAATATAAAAAACAAGCATTATCAACTTTATCACAACTATTTTCAAATAATTTCACACCGTCACTAACAACCAAATTTAATACATGCGCATCACATCTATGTCACGACCCAATCACCGAGCCGTGCGGGTACACACTCTAACACCCAAGTAGGAGAGCCCTCATATCCCAATAGTAAAACATGCAAAAAATTTAAGAAAACAGTAATAAATATAACCCTATGATTTTTTAAATAACGCCTTTAGACACACTATTAGATAAACTTGTAAGGTAATTTAAACCACTCCCAATGGATCTAATCTAAACAGGTACAAGAGCTACTAAAAGAACAACTGGATAAGATAAATAAAAGACACTGCTCCCACCATGCGGAAGGAAGAATAGAAGCTGCTGGAGATTTTCTTCGTTTTCACCTAATGAAACGTCACCAATCCTGCATTCAGACTATGTCAAAAGACATAGCAAGAGTAGTATCAGTACAAAACACACGTACTGGTAGGTATCATCGGTCAACCCGACACCCACCACATAACATAAGAAACCAACTAGTAAGATCATGGAATAAACCACTTAATTCTCCACCTTCACCCCTTCTTAATCAACCCACTTACTGGATTCTTGATCATAGCTTAACCATTCTAAACACATAAGAAATTTTCCAAGTACAAACACCACTAAATCAACTAAGCGTACACGTCCTACCTTACTTCCTCGTCACATTACCAATCATAGTCACATAATACAATGATTCCAGCTTTCTTAACACTAACTCAACTCTCGCCATTATAACCCATGACAACCCACTATAAATCGTCATACACGAGTCCACTAAGTACAACATAAACAAACCAATACCATACTTTACGCACAAACGTATATCAAGCATATACAATAATGTCAACAAGTACACGAATAAGAAATAACTCACATTCATATCACATCATTGGTCCTCTCACGGAACCCAAACTCAAACAGTTAGCATGTCGGAACGTGGCAACCGATCCTAAGTTAGTATGCCGAAACGTGGCAGCCGATCCCATGTTTATGCCGGAACGTGGCAATCCGATCCCATATTATGTCGGAACGTGGCAATCCAATTCCATTCACACACCACAATCACAAACACAAGTACACCATCAAGATCATACACTCAAGTCATGATTTCATGGCAATGATATTCATCTATCTCATTTACAACAAGTGTGATCAACATTGCAACATTCATACATACACAAGTATCATAATGAAGCATAAACATGCATACATCGCATAAACATGCATATATCACACAAACATAGAATCACAACCATCACCTACAAATTTCTCCTCAATCCCTATCGCATATGTAATAATTGACCATACTCCGCCCTAGTTCATCGTTAGGATTTCTCATTAGGTTTTAATCCCCATTCATCATAATTCCTCAATTTCGTCACTTCAATTATCGGATGTAGCATACATTCATAATCTAGTTCCACTCTTGATTTCATGTCCTCATTCTTGACCCAATTCTATCCATGATAGCAATTCTAGATTTTTCTAACAACTCATCAATTCCTCCTCACAAGACACAAACCCACATACTTTGAATTCTAAGGATTATTCCTGTAATTCACTCGGTGCACGAAGGTCTACCCACAATTCTACCATTGATTTACATATATCACGTAGTAAGCATAGATTTAAAACTACTCAATTGTTAAAAAAAAACCAGCCTACCTGGGCGCCATGCAGTTGTACGGAGTTTTTGACTTTGATTCGAATTTTTTGGGTTCGTGACGGTGAATTTAGCCAATAATTCATAAGATTTTGCCATCCCCACGCTAGAAATCTCCTTCTCCTTCCTTCCCAAGCTTAGAGCAGCTTTTCTGAGGTTTCTAGGGTATTTTACGACTTATTTAAGTATTTTAGGGAGATGGAGGAAATAGGATTTCTCGTAATTTACGTTCTGCCTCGCTTATCCCACTCTGGCGCCAACTTATCCCGCACTAGCGGCGGCGCCCCAGCGGCACCTGGTCCGCCCTAGCGGGTTAGTGGCCCAGATTTTCTCGAATCTTTGCTTTTCCTAATAAACAATTATTCGGATCGTTACAATCTAATATGAAAAGCATATTTACTAATAGGACGTAGTCTAGGTTCTAGCATATTAATAACATTTAAATTAGCAGAAGCATTATCTAAAGTAATACTAATGACTTTATCACAAAGATCGAAAAAATCTAAAATTTTCAACACAGTAATGGCAATATACATTTCAGTTTTTTTCTGTTGACAAATTTTATAACCGATAATTCTTTTTTGTAAATTTCAATTATAATCAGTCCAATGCGCAGTAACAGTTAAATAATCAAAATCATTAGGACTACGACCCATATCAGTGGTAATAGCAACTCTACAATCCATTATTTCAAAATAGACACGCAAAAATTGACAATATTTTTCTTGAAATTCAAAAATATCTCTTTTTACCATGCTTCTTGTTAAACCTTCAAAACTAGGATTATATGTATCACGAATATATGCAATAAAACCTGGATGTTCTCCAAAACTAAAAGGTAAACCACAAACAACAACCAATTTAGCAAAATTTTCACTATTACGATCCTTATTATAGGTTCGATGTGTAAGAGGACCACTTGAGTTCGAAGTATTTAATTCACCTTGAACCATATTTAACCCTCTAGTCGATGCTCCAACGCTAGAATTTTCACAAACACCAAGAGAAGATAAATATGCAAACCACTATTTACTATATTTTTTAATCAAATGCTTTTTTAATCCCCCCTCCCAGTTGAACCTCCACTCCCACCAGATTTATATTTAAAATGTTATTTACAAAGATTACATATACTAAAAAGTTTTTTCTTCATTAAAATAACAAAATTTTCACACATTTGATTTTAAAGTACGTTGTACCTTGGTCTTACCTCTAGTTGGAACAATAGGGAGACGACTAGTTCCAGCCGGAAGATTGTCCTCCTGAGGTGGAACTTCAGTACTATTGAGGTCGGGACTAGTCGGTGTATCATATAAATCTACTTCTTCATCAATTTCTACTTCTTCATTTTCTTGATAATTACCATAATGTCTTTCATAAACCTTTTCGAAAATTATAGGAGTATCCAAATTAATTTCTATAAGACCGAGACGAGAAAAACTAGTTTCATTCACATGCGTAAATTCATCCGCATTCATTCTAACAAGAGGAAATTTAGATTTAGAAGCACTAGAACCTTTATTATTTTTTGTAAACATATTTTTTACTCCTTGTACAACACCTTTTTTACCTCCACTTTTTTTAGAAGACTCCATGATATAAAATTATAAATTATAAAATATGAAATTTAACAAGAACAAATAAATATTATAAGAACAACTTACAAATAATAAATACAAAAAATAAATATAAGATTAGAGAGTGGAACAAAGTTACCAAACGTTTGTGTAAAGAACAAACGATTATAATTGAAAATTGAAAAATTGATGTCGAAACTTGAAGTTTGAAGAAGATTCCTCCTCCAAAATTAACCAAATGATTATTCAAATCTTCACAATTACAAAATAATATGATTGAAATTTGGAACTTGAAACTTGAAAATTGAGAAAAAATTAATATTTGTTATTGTAAATTTGTAGTTAAAAATTTAAAGAAAGGGAGTATTTATAGGATTTACATTTTAGAAATAAAAGGGAAGTAAGGGATTTGAGGAATTTTTTTTTTTTTACCGTTTGAAAAGTATTGAAGTTGAAAAAAGACTGGCAATTGATAGTTGGCACATTGAAAATGCCAAAGTGACAACTGACAAGACAGCCATAGCCACTGCCAATGACAGCAGGCAGACACATTGAAAAAGGCCAAAGGGACACATTACACGCTACCATATATATAATATATTTAATAAATAAATAAAAATATCGGAATCAAACTGGATCGGAACAAAACCGGAATGAACCGGTACCGAAATATCGATATCAAATCGTGATACCGTTCCATTTTGGATACCGGTTCATAATATCCCATTCCGTCCTGAAGATGACCGGACTGATATCGGTATGACACGGTTCGACACTCAGCCTTAACCTTAGACTGTCAATTCTATTTTCTTTATTTACTTTAGACAAAGCAATGTCAGTGGCGGGCACTTGCACATATACAAAAATCTTTGGACCCTAAAAAAGTTCTCCATCAATATATTTTTATGATCGTAATGACCATCCAAGCGCGAAATAGCGGCTTAAATAAATTTTTCAAGGACATCATACTACAATAATACCATAAATAATAAAAACTCTTTTTGGCTCTGATACCAGAAGATAGAAATCAATATAAAACAATTTCACTTGCATATTACGTTCATTTTTGTTGCTATTGATTTCTATTAGATTTTTCTTTTTTGATTTTTTTTATATTTTTATTTCATATATTACACATTTAATTCAGTCAAGTACTTTTATTAAGATAAAGAACATGTCCACTGTGTGTTAGGTATATGATACAAACATGTTTGGTTCTCAATTCTCATCTCTAAAATCTAAAATAGTGAACCATATCCAGCAATCCTCAATCTTAGACCAGTAAATTTTTAGACTACGAGCATGTTTGTATTAAGTGAATTTTATTTTTTTTAAAAGTAACTTTTTAAAGTCCAACTTAAGTTACTTTTAAGTCAAAAAATAAAAAAATAGGAGGGTCTTACCTTTGATTTGTTGTTGTAAATAATAAAGTCAAGTGAATGTTCATGTGGGGTCACTCCACTGTAGCAATGTAACTTCTCCAAATAAATTGTGCCTATAAAGGCGGCATTAAATACAACAAAGAGGGACACCAATATTTATAAAATACTATACTTTCTCTCTTTCTTTTTTCTTAATACTTGTTATTTTCCTTTCTCTTTCTATGTTTTCCATTTGATTTAATAATCTACTTTTATTTTATAATACGTTATCAGTACGAGACTCTACCATTTAAAATTAATTTTCTATTTTAGAACTTGAAAAGACACCGCCTCACTGAAAATTAGTAAGAATTTCTCTTATGTTGTTTTCTTTCTATGGTGAGGAAAGAAATAAAATTAATGTTATATCTCATTAAATATTACTCCAGTGGTATTAGGTTGGTTAGTTTTTACTCTCTCAACTCCATCGAGAGTAAAATCCTTTTTTCAAGGTATCAGCCTTCAAGTTTTTCGGCAACAACTATTCTTATTAAGCAAGGTGGAGATATGTTATTACTCCCTCTGTCTCAATTTACGTGACTCACTTTTCTTTTTGGTCAGTCCAAAAAAGAATGACACATTTTCTTATTTGGTAAGAGTAAAACTAAATGGCAGGACACTTTTTTGGCATGATTTGGCATGACACTGCGAAATGACAGAAATAACATTTTGGCTCTTGGCTCCAAAACCACCTAAATTTCCCTCCAAAAAAAGAAAACCACCTTTCACTTTTCTTTTTTATTTACTTTACTCATTTTATTTCATTTACTTTACTCTTTCAATATCTTTTCTTTCTTTTTTACTTAATTCATTTTATCTCTCATTCTAGAAAATGTTTCTTAATTTTCTTATGTTTGGTTGGCTTAAATATTTAGAAAATATTTCTCAAATAAAATTATTTTCCTCAAATAACAATGTTTTCCTTACCTCACTACGTACCCCGACCCTCCCCATTCAAAAAACTAATTTTTTAATTTTTTTTCTTTTAAAAAATCAATTTATTTTGTTACTACACCCAAACTAGCCCCTCCCCCAACAAAAAAAATAACAAGTTAAAATTTTGTTTTCGAAAAACAATTGAAAGTTAGATTTTTTTACCCCGCTCAACTACTGACTGTACCACCCCCGCTTTCCACAAAAAAAATATATTAAATTTTCATTTTTTTTAGTCCACACTTACCCCAACCACCTACCCCCCCCCACGAAAAAAATAATTAAAAAATTGTATTTTTAAAAAATATTTTTCATTTTATTCTATTTATATATATATATATATATATATATACTAATGAAACTATTCGTGCTTCGCGCGGTTGTAATGAAAATTAATAAATTAATTTATTTTATCATTTATAAAAAATAATTCTATGAATTGCTAATTTTTAATTACAATGAAGTAGTATGGAATATTTATATTGAAGCTAGTGACATATAAGACAATGTAAATTTTTTTCTTCATATGAAACATGATATGTTTTTTCAATATGCTAAATAGACTTTATATGCATATGGTAGAACAAACAATTTAGAGGTCAAATTTTGAAACAACAATATATGTATTAAGTTGAAAACAATACATTTTTTGTTTAAATATTATCTATCTTTTGAGTACTCGATCATTTATGATAACACCAATTTTGATATTAATTTTTTTTTGAACTTTCACGTTACATCTTTTTCATCACATTTGTTTACTATTTATATATTAAAGAAATGTTTTTAAAAATTATAACATCGAAACAAATAGGAGTTATCAATAATATTTGAGAGTAGAAGTTATAAAGAGGATAAGAGACATGAGTTATCATAACTTTTGTTGACACCCAATTTTGATCCTCCCCAATATAAATTAATCACCGAGCTTCTTCCATTTTAAACGATCTAAAATAATTAGTTTTTATAAATTTTGAAAATAGTTTGCGAGTTATTTTAAATAAATTATGTCACTTATTATAACTTTTAGACAATACTTATATTTTACATATTTATATATATAATTAATATATTTTAGGAACATTCGAAAATCGTCTAAAAAATATTTAGTTTTACTTAAATATTTGGTTAACTAGTTTAGTTATAGAATAGTTTATATTTTTGAAATAGTTAGTTTATAATTAAGTTAATTATTTTATTTCGTTGAGATTAAGAAGCTTGTTAATTGATTAATATTAATTCATTTTATTTAATGGTTAACCAATTTCGTTCATATCAATTCAATTTGGTTACATCTTTAATCCACATGGTCTTTTTCCTATTACAAATCTAGCCAATCTTTTACCTCCATCTAAACCCATTTAAGACAAGTTTTGGGCCTTTTCTCATTAACCCCTAGCCCACTCCTAATATTCCCAGCCGACCCATCCCTTTACGACAATATCCACTCCAATACTCCTTTTCCCTTAGTCCAAAGAGAAGCCCAGAAACAACCTCCTATTCTCAGTAAACGACAGCAACTCCAACAATCCCTCACGCGAGTTAACAGCACCACAACGTCTTCCTCGTTGCAACAGTAGCGAAAAAGCACCTGCCAGCACGCGAAATTTGTCCTGGCACCGTGAGATCGCTCCACGTCGCGCCTCAAGGACGGGAGATCGATCTGAGGCGTCCGTCTACTTTTCCTCTTCTGAAATGGGACGATTTTTCAGAGAAAAAGTGGTATCCCCTTAATGGTGAAAGCTTTTTTGAGTTTGAATTCGAATTGGAGATGGGCCTTGTTGATCCGATTTTTTTTTATCCTTTTTTCCCCATTCCGAACCCTATTTCCCCTTTATATATATTGCTCTTTATTTACTGTAAAGGGAGAGGGAAAAAATATTGGAAGAACTAGCAACAATTTGAGAGAAAACATAGTACATTATTGGCTATAAATTTACACAAGAATAGCTCTCAGAGGTAGAGAGGACGAGAGTTTCAAGCTTTGCTCGAGTCTTTGTTCACTTTCCCCGTTCACGTGAGTTCATCAGAGTCATCCCTTGTGGGGGTGAAAAAACTCGTCCTGCTCGTTGTAGTCCCAACTCGCTGCTCAAGAAAAGGTAAATAACTCTTGTCCTTTTTCTTTCTTTCCGATTTCAATGAGTGTCGGATCATGAAATATTCGTTGTTGGTTATGAGTTGATCTTACATGATTTGTTTCGAGCCTAAGTCTATTCTTCTTCGTAATCCTTTTCTGAAATTAGGATATGTATGTTGTTCTTCAAAAGGATCTTTTCGTTTGTCTGAGATGGTTTTCTCCGCTATAGTTCTTCTCGAGTTTTCTTGGTTAAGTATTGCTCTCTATTTTGTCTAAATTTTGTTATGGTTGGTTTGTAGTACGATTGATTCTTCCTGTTCGTCCATCTTAGCCTCTTTTTTTTGTTACCTGTGTTGTTTAGCTTTCCTTTTGCAAATGATTTACTTGTTCTCTCATTCTGCCTTTGTTCTGTTCCTGTACTGCGCAAAATGTTTGATTTCCAGAGGATTGGTTCTCATTTTATGTTCCCTTTTTTTACGCTGTATGATGCTAACATTTTCCAAATACTATCTAACTGGTTTCACTGTTATTCGCTAAGTTAAATGCTCCATGAGAAATGGTTTTATTCATATCTTCTCATATTTCAAAGTATGACCTTTATTTGGCGGCCTCGCCTCTAAGGTGTTTAGGTGTTTTCACTGCTTCAGTCTAGTGTAGAGTTTTAATGTGTCTACTTTGCCCCTTTCTATCTGTAGGTGTCTGACTACTTGGTTTTTGCGACTTATAACTTGATTTGAATTCCTTCCTTTTGGCTGAAATCGTGTTTAAAACAAATGTTTTAAAGTAGTCGAGTTACTCTAAAGTGTGAGGCCTTGCTCGGTTTTGTTTTCTTTCCCTGATTTGTCTTTCTTTGGCCTTGCGTCTTGCTTCGATTTCAACATAAAGATTAGTTACTGTTCGACTTTTGAGCATCGATTATGTGACTATATGGGTTGTTGTTGTTTAGTTCACATCAGTTTCGAGAGCTAATTGTAATAGAGATTCTTCTCAAAATTTGCATTACTTCTTAGACCAGACATGAAGTTTAAGTTTTACTCTCTCTGATCTAGTTGCCACTTACTATGCGGGTTTGGAATACGCTAATTCTTTTGTTCTTAGAAATAGTTGGGTTGTGTGCTAATTGCTTGTTGTTAATTTTGACGCCATAAGGTCTTTAATTGTCTGGCATGTTGCTAGTCTTTGTGTTAAGGATATCTTTAGTCTTTATTTCTTGATTTGTCTTCTGTAGATCATTCTCTTTTGATTTGTTATTTTAGAATATCATATTGCTTCAACTTATTTTTGATTTATTTTGAGCTTTACTTATGTTAATCCTTTGTCATTTGATTCGCATGTGACATGAATTCGAGTCCACTTCGGACTCCATCCCCGCATTTTCGAGTATTGAGTCAGCCTTTGGTGTTCGAGGGTGAAAGGGAAGCTAATGCAAGCCTCCAAAAGCTCAAAAAAGAGCTGTATACCTGCTGTATACAGCAGTATACACTGCTATACAGCAATTGTACACATGATATACAGGGAAGAAAAAATGAAATGCAGGTTGCAGGGGTCAAAAATGGACTGTATACACTCGGCATACAGTCCGATATACACGAAAATGGATCAAAATATGGCCTATATACATCGAAATACACTTTTCGTATACACAAGTCTTTGGGGCGAATATGGGCTTAAAGTCCAATAGATTGGGCCCAAATTTGGACATTCTCTTGTTATTACCATTATTTATTTATTCGTATTAACACTCTAACCCTTTTTATGTGATTTGTTAATTAACTTAATTAAATCCCCAAAAGATAAACCATATTCTTTATGTTACTATACTTTAATAAAATTTCATTTTTATCAACTCTTGTACTTTTTATTGAAAACTTTTACTTAATCTTCGATTAATTTAAAATAGTTTCCATGCTTTAATTGACTAAATGGGTCTAAATTTTTTTTTTTTTTTTTAGAAATTCAAATAAAATTCTAATTAACCTAGATTTGCCAAAATCCCAATCGCTTGCAAATTAATTCGAATATTTCAATCAAGGTTCGATTTTCTTAAAAAGTTAAAACTTGTTCTTTTTAGCTATTTTCTCAAAATTAATCAAAATGTTGTAAATTATTTTTATGTCAAATCATTTTCTCAAAATTAATCAAAATCATTTTAAGTCAAATCGTCGGTCAACCGCAAGTTAGCGGACATTTCGAGGGCCTAACACCTTCTCGAAATGTACATTTGGACTCGAATCTTTTTATTTTCAATTGATTTTATCTGTTTAAGTCTTTTGAAAAACCTTAAATTTTTCTTAATTTTTACTAAAAATTGAGTGGCGACTCTGTTCTTTCGGAAATTCGATTTCTCTTAAATCATAAGTTTAATCAATTTTCGAAAACTAGTCATTTTTTCTTTTATTTATATTTTTTGAATAAAACAACTTTAATATATAATATTATCATGACATTAAGTACATTAATAATTGTGCATTGATTTTATTTGTAAGAATAAATAAATGACTGAAAAATATAATGGGTAAAATCACAAAGATAAGAAAAAGGATAAATAAATTGATTGCATAAAAGACGTGTCATGTTACAATCTCATCAAAGACCACAATTAAATAATATATAGGCATAGATTTTATAATTATGTAGCTAAGACATAAAAAATAATAATCTACATTATTATATTCACAAAGTAATAAAAAATGAAAAGAAAACTTCTAAATACATTTCAAGCAAGAAAAGAATAGCGACAAAAACAAATTGTTACATATGCGTAAGAATAAGCAATGATGTCATATAATAATTTATTTCATCTTTAATTTTCTTTGAGAGAAAAATAAAATATAACTTATTCTCATAATTCTTTTGATTGAAATAAGATAATTATATTAATTATGTTTTACAATAAAAAGTAGGATCATAGAGGACTAAATGAGTAATGTTGTCAATATGTGTACTTAAGTTACTATATATTACAAGTCAAAGTAAAAAAAAATCTATAGTAAAAGTAATTCCTAACTATGCTTCAAAAAGTATTCTTCTAAGTCTTTCTTCAAGAAAACATACAATAAATAAATAAATAAATAAAGGAGAAGTAATACAATACAAGCATCACTTTTACAATTTCCATTATCAAATAAATATCAATTCATCAATTTAAAATAAATTATTTAATTATAATAATATAAAACACAAAAAATATTAACAATTGTTAATATGATACTATTTTATGTATGGTATTTATGATATTTATATTTCCATCATATCAAATAAAAAAATAATTATATCAAAAAAAGGAAAATAATTTAAACTATACTCGTAAGTTATGAAATTATCAAGACTAAAATTACAGGGTATGAGTTATGAGTAGTTATTATTTATAAATATATTAAATTAGAAACACTTAAAATATTAGAAGTTATATTTGTCATTTTATAATAAGAAAAAGGACACAAACAAATTCTCGATGAAAAAAATGTCAAATAACTTGAGCAAAAATTTAACTACCTTATACATGCTCTTAATAACAACAATTACATGAATAATGTAAAAATCAAGCTAAAAAGATATCAAGAAAATATATAATAAATAAATAAAGGAGAAAGTAATACAATACAAGCATAATTTTTACAACTTTCATTATAAAAAAAATATGAATTCAATAAATCGATTGATCAATTCATGTCACGCCCCGAGCCTACACCCTGGGCGGGACTAGCACTCGAAGACCATTGTTGGCCCCAAGCGAACCTTTGGTCTGGCTTACTTAACTCAGCGGAAGACAATATTCATATCTATAATGATCAATGAACTTAACTGAACTGAATAATGAAATAACTGAGAATGTTTAAAGGTTAAACATTCAACTTGGCCAAAAGTGGCAACCCAAGTCTTGACAATAAGAAATGATAATGAAAAGACTCAAATGACTAACATTTGACTGTCTATGAAGCCTCTAATAACAATTGAGATGGATGTTGGGACAGACCCCACAACATCCTAATAAACTAAATTAGAAAACAATGAAATGGATCCTCCGAAAAGCAAGGAGGCTCACCAACAAACTCTGAACTACTCACTTGATCAACGATGCGTCGGAATACCGATCCTAGTTACCTGTGTCTGCATCATAAGACGATGCATGCCAACTGGCATCAATACATTGAATGTACGAGTATACGAGTTGGAATGCTAAAACAACGTAGGCTTGAAAGGGAATCTGAAAGAAACACTTACCTTGGCTCTTCTCAACTCATGAATACTTAACTGAACTCATTTCCATATAAAACAATTTAAAATAAGTACAATATAATGAAAAGTTGTTTAAAAACATGATGTCAACTATGTGTATATACAAGGATACAACATAACTGTGGAATGTATGTAAACATACAATAAACTGAAGTACATAAAAAATACAATAACTTATGTGGGAGTTTCTCTAACCGACAACCATCACATAAGAGCTATAGTGATGATACAACGATCTACCTCATGCTGCCAGCGCATCCTATACCCGGCCAAAGGTATAGGACCTGAACTGCCTAATGGATCTACTAGTCTATTGCGAAAAGGATTCATCTAAAAAGTATTACCCTTTTCGACCCAAGTTGTCTACATGGTTTTATGGTGACGTGAGTTATCTAAACTCAGGATCGTCCCCAATTCAGTGCTCAATACTACTCCCAAAATATACTGGCTCTTATGTTTTAAAAAACATACTTTTTCTATGATTTGAGATTAGTGCTCAAAAACTTAACTCAAAGGCTATCTTGGAAATCTCAGTTTCCCTTCTTGCTTCATTTAGAAAGCTATTGCTCTTTTCTGAAAACTAGCTCAAAGGCTCTTTGGAAATCTCAGTTTCCGTTCTTATTAAAATGTGAAAACATTTTTAAATCTCTTTGGGAATACATAGTCCCTATATACTTCTTTGAAGAGAAGATCTTCAACTTTACATCATTACTGAACTAAAAACTTAAGTCTTAAAACAAAGTTAAAACATTTGTGAAAGACTTTTGAAAACTTTAAGAACTTATCTTAACTTGACTCTGGACTTCTCTTGACTTTGACCTTAACTACTCTTGACTTGACTTTTAACTGATCCTTGAATTGAATTATGGATTCAAGGATTAAGATTTGGGTTTGGAAAGATCTCATGTTGTTTAAGAATGATTCTAGATAGCTAACATGAGAAAAGACCGAAAATCAATATTTGAAGGTTGGTCCGCGACGCGGAGCAAAATTTTCAAAACTGGGCACTAGGCGCGCGACGCGCGGCCACCCCTTAATTTCGTCTGACGAAATTTCTTTTTCGTTTTCCAACCCCAATTCACCCAAACTCGGTCCTTTTTCTCAAATTACTTGTTGATACAGATACCCATCAAATGTACCTAAGAACCTAACTCGAAATGACCCTATGATGTGACGTAACGACTTAGAAACTTCCCAACTCAGTTAAATTCAAGAACAATATATGAATTCAAGAATAGGTATCAAGATCATCAATATTCAAATGCTTTTAGGACGAATCCAAACTGAAATAAATATGTTTGGCACGTGGGAGAATGATCCCAAAGTTATGAGAGCTTCACATACCTGGTAGAAGCAAATCCTTGGCGAAACACAACTTCCTTGATCAATCTTGATGAATTTACCCTTTTCTCCTTCTTCTTTTATCTTCTCATTTCTCCTTAGCCCTAGCGTGAAATCCCAAATTCTAAAACTGACTAAAATCTGATTTGACCCATATTAAACTGCTAAAAACAGATTAAAATAATAGGGAAATGAAATACCCCTTAAAATTCCGGATTGGACATTTCCTTAATCCAACAGCCCAATTTCCAAAGGGAATAACTCACCCATACGAACTCGGAGTCACGTAAACTTGGCGGCGTTGGAAATATCGTTCCAAGAGCTTTCCAACCATTTCTGGAACTATACCTAACTCATCCGGAGCTAGTAGTTATGGTCATTTGAAGTTGACCAAAAATTCGACTTTAACTTACTTACAATTTTCCAGATTTCCTTATACTTTCCATAAATAACTATTTCTAGATATTTAAACTTCTTTCTAGTTCTTCTTAGTTGCGAGATGTTACAATATCTCCCCCTTGGGAACATTCGTCCTCGAATGAGATTTACTCTTACTAAGCTAAGGGTAGTGACATCAAGTTCAAACACCCAACAAACAAATGCAACAAATAACATGCTTATTCATAATTTAGATAGTACTAAGGACAAAATTAGTACCTTAGTATGCATTTTCTCCGGATTCAAAGAGATATGGATATCTCTTTTTCATATCCTCCTCAGTTTCCCAAGTAGCTTCCACAACAAGTTGGTTCCTCTAAAGGACTTTGACTGATGCTACCTCTTTTGTTCTCAACTTGCGAACTTGGCGATCTAGAATCTGAATCTCCTCATAAGATAAACCGTCGTTTATCTCAATATTTTCAGTTGGTATGATCAATAAAGGATCGCCCATGCACTTCTTCAACATGGAGATGTGAAACACCGGATGAACCGCTGCTAGCTCTTGTGGTAGCTCCAACTCATAAGCTACACTGCCCATCATTTTGGATATTCGATAAGGTCCAATATACCGGGGACTAAGCTTCCCCTTCTTACCAAATCTCATAACACCCTTCATGGGTGAAACTTTCAAATATACCAAATCATCTACTTTGAACTCTAACCCCCTTCTCCTAACATCAGTGTATGATTTTTGACGACTCTGTGCCATTTTCAACCTTTTTTGAATCACTTTTACCTTCTCCATAGCTTGGTGAACTAAATCTGGTCCTATCAACCCTGCTTCACCAACTTCAAACCATCCAATAGGAGATCTGTATCTTCTCCCATAAAGAGCTTCATACAGAGCCATTTGGATGCTAGAATGATAACTGTTGTTGTAAGCAAACTCAATGAGAGGTAGGTGATCATCCCAATTCCCTTTGAAATCGATCACACAATCCCTCCACATATCTTCTAATGTCTGAATGGTACGCTCTGCTTGCACATCTGTCTGAGGATGAAGGGAAGTCCTGGCATAATCTTCTGCTTAATGGGTAGTCTTTACCGGCAAAAAGTGGGCTGATTTCGTCATTATGTCAACAATCACCCAAATAGAATCATGTGGTCTGCGAGACCTTGGTAAACCTGTGATGAAATCCATATTGATCATCTCCCACTTCCATTCCGGAAGTTCTATATTCTGAGCCAAACCATCGGGCCTTTGGTGCTCAACTTTCACTTGTTGGCAATTTGGGCACTTAGCAACAAATTCTGCAATGCCCTTCTTCATGCTATTCCACCAATAAACTTCTCTCAAATCACGATACATCTTTGTGGAACCCGGATAAATGGAATATTTAGAGCTATGAGCTTCTTCCATAATCCTCTCTTGGAGTCCATCCACCATAGGTACACACAATCTACCTTGATATCTCAATACACCATCTCCCCTTTGTTCAAAAGCTAACACTTTCTGCTTTTGAACATTTGCCTTCAACTCAAGCAAAATGGGATCTTGGTCTTGTTTTTCTTTAACTTCTGACACTAGTGATGATTCAGCCCCATTCGTCACCACTATTCCTTCTTCTGTGGAATCCATAAGTCGGACTCCTAAGCGTGCAAGCCTATGCACATCTTTTGCTAACCCTCTCTTTTCTTTCTTAACATGGGTGGTACTACCCATAGACAACCTGCTCAAGGCATCAGCAACAACATTAGCCTTACCTAGGTGATAAAGAATACTCATGTCATAATCCTTAAGTAATTCTAACCACCTCCTTTGTCTGAGATTAATCTCTTTCTAAGTGAACACATATTAAGGCTCTTATGATCAGTGAATATATCAACATGAATATCATAAAAATAATGGCGTCATATCTTCAAAGCGAATACCACAACAGCTAACTCTAAGTCATGGGTTGGGTAGTTCTTCTCATGAACTTTCAACTGTCTGGGGGCATAAGCTATAACTTTGCCATTTTGCATTAAGACACAACCCAAACCAACTTAGATGCATCACAATACACCACAAAACCTTGAGTACCTTCTGGTAAGGTCAAAACTGGGGCAGTAGTCAACCTCTTTTTCAATTCCTGAAAGCTTTTCTCACAAGTTTCAGACCATTAAAATTTCATTGTTTTCTGAGTCAACTTCGTCAAAGGAGATGAAATAGACGAGAACCCCTCTACAAACCTTCTATAATAGACAGCTAAACCTAAGAAACTCCTAATATCAGTTGGAGATGTGAGTCTAGGACAATTCTGCACTGCCTCAATTTTTTGAGTATCAACTTTAATTCCCTCTCGAGACATAATATTTCCTAAGAATGCTACCGACTCAAGCCAAAATTCACACTTAGAGAATTTAGCATACAACTCTATCTTTCAAAGTCTGAAGAACTATTCTGAGATGACTAGCATGATCTTCTTCATTTCTTGAATAGATTAGTATGTCATCAATGAAGACGATAACAAACATATCTAAATAAAGTTTGAAGACTCTATTCATAAGATCCATGAACGCTGCAGGTGCATTGGTCAAACCGAACAACATGACCTTAAACTTATAATGACCATACCGGGTACTGAATGTTGTCTTAGGAATATCACATTCCCTTACTCTCAACTGGTGGTAGCCTGATCTGAGGTCAATTTTTGAGAAATAGGAAGCACCCTGAAGCTGATTAAAAAGATCATCGATTCTCGAAAGAGGATACTTATTCTTGATGGTAGCATTGTTCAACTGACGGTAATCTATACACGTCATAGGGAACCATCTTTCTTTCTCACAAACAAGTCCGGAGCGCCCCAAGGTGAGACACTTGGTCGAATGAAACCCTCATCTAGGAGATCTTTCAACTCTGTTGGTGCCATTCTATATGGCGGAATAGATATCGGACGAGTATCTGGAAGAAGATCTATACCGAAGTCTATCTCTCTCAGGAGGGACTCCGGGAAGATCATCTGGAAAAACTTCTGGAAACTTTTTTACTATTGAAACTGACTGAATAGGAGGTAGCTCAACACTAAAGTCATTAACGTGGACTAAGTGATAGACACACCCCTTAGAAACTAACTTTCTTGCCTTACGGTACGAAATGAAACGACTCTTAAGCACTGCTGAACTGCTTTTCCACTCTAAGACTGGCTCATTTGGAAACTGAAACTTTACTACTCGAGTTCTACAATCAACTGAGGCATAGTAGGCGTGAAGCCAGTCCATACCAAGAATGACATCAAAGTCTACCATGTCTAACTCAATTAAATCAGCCATGATACCTTTGTGATTGACGGAAACAAGACAATCACGATAGACTCTCTCTGTTAGAATAACCAATATGTGTAGAAACACTGAATGGTTCACTAAGTTTCTCAGGAATAACATCAAAATTCAAAGCAACATATGGAGTTACAAAAGATAAACTCGCTCCTGGATCTGGCAAGGCATAAACAGTAAAGTCAAAGACTTGAATCATACCAGTAACAACATCTGGCGAATCCTCTTGCTCTTAGAGACTAGTGATCGCATAGAGGCGGTTTGCTCCTCCGCAAGTATCGGAAGTAGCTCCTCTAGGTGCAACTCTGTCTGGTGGAGCGACTGAAGAAGACTGAGCTCTATTGCCCCCATTACCATTTCCCTGCTTGTTCTTTGGATACTCTCGCATGAAATGCCCACTCTGACCACACTTGAAACAACCAGTGGAGCCCTCACGACAAACACCTGAATGATTCTTACCACACTTGGCGCAGGCAGGAGGCTTACTAACCCCTTGTGCCACACTGCCCTTAGAATAGACAGGCTTAGCTCTAGAATTCTAACCATAATACTCACCATTGTTCTTAGGTGCAGGTGCACTAGCAGATGATGGAGCATATCCCTTCTGTTTCTGTTGGAAAGATGACCGGTTGACATTACTCTTCTGCTGCCCAGACTCGTTCCCTGTCTTAGCCCTATGAATGGTGGCCTTATAGAGGTGTCACATCATCTTATATATATATATATATATATATATATATATATATATATATATATA
>JAJOOF010009254.1:0-31044 GCA_029582545.1 Solanum lignicaule | reverse complement strand
ATAAAAAATAATGCAAAATTATAAATAGTAATGTGTCCACGTGGGCACATATATACCTTTAAAATACATTATTAAATAGTTCAGGGGGTAAAAAATACAGTATTAAATAGTCTAGGGAGGTAATAGGTCCTTATGAAAGTTTAGTATCGCAACAGCAAATCCGACCAAAGTTGGGGTATTTTTCAGACCCTTATCCCTAATATTTATATAATATATTTAATTTTATAAGAAATAATATTTATGTAATAAATTTATCGAATAAAAAATAAAAATATTTTTAAAAAAAATATTTTCGTATTCTTACAAAAGTTTTTGTAACATATATATTTTATTATTATTATTTATGGAAGCTTAATTAATTAAATATGGATAGCCAAAATTAGATGTCAACATCCGTGACGCGCAAGAAGTGGAATGTCCTGTGGCATTTGGAGAATTACTTTAGGTGTAACAAGGTGAAGAGTGATAAGAACAAGATCAACACTGCAGTGTTATACCTCTCAGAGATGGCTATGGTATGGTAGAGGCGAAAAGAACCGGAGATAGGGAAGGGGCTTTGCACAATCAATACATGGGAGCAATTTCGATTAGAGTTTAAGAAGGCTTTCTTCCCTAACAACGTCATCTATAAGACCAAGAGCAAAGTTGAAGAGCAGACAGGTAGCATACAAGCGTACATGAAGGAGTTCACCACTCTCACGCTTCAAATTCCCAACCTAACAAACGAAGATATTTTGTTCCACTTCATGGATGGGCTACAAAATTGGGTCAGGACGAAGTTGGAACATCGACATGTCAAGACTATTGATGAAGCCATCACACAGGCCGAAGCTTTGATAGATCATAGGCATGACAAGCCCTACCGAGCCCGATGAGAGGAGATCAGAAGTAGTCATGACCAAGGTGGGGGAGATTGTGGAAAAATCAAGGAGCAACAGCCACATCCTTAGAACCATGACACCTATAAGTCTGATGGCAAGAAGTCTGGACGTCAAAGCGATACAGAGAGGAAGGTAGAGACTACAAAAGAGAAATGGTTACTACATATGTGGTGGGCCGCATGGCTATGCAAAATGCCCTGAACTGAAGAACCTTGGTGCCATATTAAGGGAATGGAAGGAGAAAGATGCACAAGAACCATGACAAGGTTCTTACACGATGCAGTTGGGCTTGATTGGACTATGTGGAGCTATCGCAAAGCAATCAGAGAGGCCAAAAAAATACAACGCACATTATGTAGACATCATGATCAATGGATAACCCGCTCGTGCTATGGTCGACATTGGTTCAGAGACCAACATTATGACCAAGACCGCAACAAATTAAGTTACAGTCCAAGTAACACTCACCTCAAGATGGTCAATGCATCACCGACTCCCGTGTGTGCAGTCGCTTAAGAAGTAAGCATCACGTTAGGCAAGTGGAAAGGTAAGAGCCAATTTTATTGTCGCTCCTTTAGATATCTTTAACATAATTCTTGGGCAACAGTTCTTCCAGAAGTGTCACACGATAATTGATCCTTACCTAAATAACTCTTGGTCAAGGAGTAAGAAGGAGCATGCACGATGCCCTTAGTTAAGGTACCAAAGATGGAAGGACAAGCTCAACTATTAGTCGTGCAGCTTGTGATGGGCCATAAGAAGAAGGAGCCGACAAACATAGCCACCATTGCAAGTATGACTAAAGGCAATAGTGCTTAAGGGACTTTGTCACCATGCATATAGATTCTACAAGAGAAAAAAGACGTGATGTCCAAAGAGTTGCACAGGGTCATTCATCAAGTCCAAGCAATACGAACCATGCATGCGAGAAGACAAGATTCGATTTCTCATACAACAACAATGCGTTGCGGTTGTCGCAACATCGGGTGGGAGAAAATGTCATGACCCACCACGTCATCATTCCACTTAGGTGACACGTGGCATAAATTTGTCCATGTGAAAGACTTATATTGGAAGAAGAATAGTCCTTAGTGAAATATTCTAGAGAAATATAAAGAGTTTCCATGGAAGGTTATAGAATTACATGGAAAGTCCTTGGAATGTCCTAGAGTTGTAGAGAATTCTAGAAGAGGGACTAACTTGTAAATAAGTAGAGACTTGTGTAAAAATTTATACTTACACTTTAGTCCCTAGGATTGTAGTATAAATAGCAGGAGAGGGAGTGAGAGTGGGGAGTTCAGTAGCGGAACTAGTAGCCATATGTGGCTCTGTCTCATCATAATCAGAAGTACCATTATTGCCATTATCATTATCATATTCTATTTCTTCATCAAAAGTACCAAATCTTGTTTCTAAAGATTCATGATCTAACTGTGTATTACTATCAATATTAAAAGCAGTTCCATTAACATGAGTAAAATATTCCTTGGTAATTATTATTTCAGTCATTTGTCTAGTTTTAGATTTAGATTTAGAAAAACTACGAATTTAAGTTTTTTCCAGTTAGTAAATTAGTGACCTTACCAAGAAATGATTCTTTTTACTTTTTCCAACATTTTTATCACCGCAATCCATATTAAAATATTAAAAGTTATTAAATTAAATATAATACTGATGAGTGGTATATTTGCAGTCATTTGAGGTTTATTAACCTCAATAATTAGTGTCCTCTATGCCTAATTTTGTCCTATTCTAATAATATCTTGATGATTTGCAGCTATGATGGCTAATTGATAAGGCAAGGATGAATTTTTTTTAAAATGGCCAAAATGCAAAATGAAGTGGAAACTATACATTGATAATTGCCAAACAAGAAAGAAGAATCGCCTAGTGAGCATGATGTCACATAAATGGACAGTGCACAACACTTGAGCCTATCGAGACAGGTCGTCGAACTCCAAATGTAAAGGTGACTCACCAAATAAGAAAGGCGACCTTCCTAATCATCATAAAAAATGGCAATGCAAGGAGAAAAATTAAAAGCTCGAAATGTGAACTAAGGTGGTATTCAGCGATACACCGAACGTGAAAGACATACTCAAACGAGCTCGCCGATTGAGGTTCAAACACCTGAAGCCTAGAGCAAGAAAAGGCAACTTGAAGCTCAATTGACAATTCGCCGAAGGAGCTCGGCAAGCGCGACTAATGTCGCCGAATGAGACGCACATTGAGTTTTTGGGACAAATTTTGGGAAACTATAAATAAACTAATAGAGAGAGAAAAAGAGAGTTTGGAATAGAGATTTTTGGAGAATTTTGTATATTTTGAGTTTTGAGAGAAACACTTGACCTTTGTGAAGAACACTTTCTATGTTTTGAGGTTTTTCAACTTTGTTCTTGAATTTGATAAATTGAAGTTGAATCCAAAGTGGGTTTACTTGTAATTGCTTAATTTCATGTTACCCATGGCTTCTTTCATGGAAGGTATATTTTCTTTGATTTTTGTGATGGGTGGCTAAAACCCCAAGATCTAGGGTGTAATTATGAGGTTGTGTGTTCATTTAATGTAGTGGGTATGTTATGCTCTGTTTTTCTATTGTTCATGCATGAATTTGGGCTAATTAGCATGGGGTTAATTTATGGGTTAAGGTTGCAAACTTAATTCCTACTTTGTATCTACGATCGATGCTCGAAAGAGATTAATTGGAGTGGGTAATTAGTCCAATACGAGCAATTTAGGTTTGATGTATGTAACTTGCTTGAAAATAGAGGTTATTGGTCAGATCTATTTGCCTTATTTCTGCATCGAAAAAGAGAATAGAGTAAGTTATTGGGTTGTTTAGATTGACATATAGATGAGACCGAAAGGAGATTCTATTCATAGATGCTTTGAGATCGAAAGATAAGGTGTGTCATTGAAGATGACCTAGCCTATTCATGAATGTTCATATCACTATAGAACAACACAATTACCCCTACGTGACATCGATTTCCAATCCCCGCACCCCTAGATTGTGTGTTAACTCTTGAATTATCCAAAATTTTAGTTAAATGTGACAATGGAATACCAAATATTTTTTTAAAATTAGTGGAATCACCCACCCACTTGCTTTAACTATTACAAATGAATGAGTTTACAATCCAAATTTCTTTATTGGAATTCTCTATGATATACCATTCTAGGTGGGATTCGACCCCGACTTTTAGTTAAGTATTTTTATTAATTATGACCTCTGTCCCTTTTAATTGGTTTTAAGAAGGACATTTGATCGTTATGAAAAATGATGCCGTTGTTGGGGAATAGTGGTTGAGAATTCCATTTGAGAAATTAGTTTGTAAATTTGTTTTGTTGTAGTAGATTGTTGTTTTATGTTGTTGTTGGTTGATATGCAGGTCTAATATAATGAGTAATCATGTAGAGACAACGCTAGTCGCTATGGTCAAAATGACAACATGGGTGATTTGAATGATATGCATATGAATATTGTTCAACCCACGAGAGCCATTGAACACCTCCCACAACCGGGGGAGTTGTGTTTCACATAACTAGAATAATGCTACAACATGGGATCCATCGAATACCTCCCACAACTGGGGGAGCTGTGTTTCACATAACTAGAACAATGCTACAATTGCTCCAACTGAAGGGAAATTTTGGGGGTCTAGATCATGAGGATCCCTATGAACACCTTAGGATTTTGTAGAGGTATGTAGACCATTTATGTTCAAGAATATCTCTCAAGAGTCTATAAGGTTGAGGTTATTCCCATTCTCTTTAACGGGTGAAGCAACAAGATGGTTGATGGAATTGCCATATTATTCTATCACGTCGTCGGATGAGTTTAATGATGCTTTGTTGGAGAGATTCTTTCCATCCTCGAAGATGGTTAAACTTCGAACCTAGATCCAAAATTTCAAGCGCATTGGAGGTGAACCTCTACATGAGACTTGGCTGAGGTTCAAGAAACTACTTTTGCAATGTCTGACACATGGTGTTCCGGACAATCTGCTACTACAATACTTTTATTGAAACCTTGACTCATTCAATAAAGGTGTGGTTGATCAGTTAGTCCAAGGTGGATTAAAATGACAATTATATGATGTGACTGCTTTGTTGCTAGATGACATGACCAAAGTTAACCGAGCATGGCATACTAGAGAAGAACAAATGTCTACTCTACAACTGAGTTTGAGCAAAAATCAAATTGATAAGGAAAGTGAATGAGATGAAAACATGGCCAAAATGATGACCCAACTCAATTTGTTGTCTAAACATGTCACGGGAGGTGGACTTAAATCGGTGAATGCAGTTGGATCCAACAGTGGGAAATGTCCAGATGATGCAAGGCATTATACAATGAGGAAGTTCAATATTTGGGAAACCAAATGGGGGGTTCTCAACCAAATTATCAACGACAAGGTAGGAACCAAGGTTGGGACAAGGATCAAGATAGTGGTTGGAAGGATTGGCAAGGTAGAAATTGGAGAAATAGAGAGGTTGACCGAACCGAGGAAATGCTTACAAGGATCTTCAACAAGGTTGAAAGTTCTGACAAAGTGTTGAAAGACTTTGAAAATGACTTATCCACATTATCTCAAATGGTGACCTATCATGCAATGTCTATCAAGAAGCTGGAGACCTAATTGTGACAAATCTCCACTCATCTCAATCCAAGGCAAGAAGGAACATTTCCTAGTGACACCATCCCAAATCCCCAAATGAGAACTATGTCGTTCCATGACGTTAAATAAGGCACTTCTTGGGAGGAAACCCAAGTCTTTACTTTTGTTTTTATTGCTTTCAATAATGTGTGTTATGAGTGCAGGTTGAAAAAAAGTTGAAAGGTTGAAAAAGGGACCATTAGGCGATGCCAAATAAAAAATGGCGATACGACAAATGTGTTGTGCGGACTCATTCTTGTTAGCCTTCTAAGCCTGAACATGTAGAAAGGTGCACAGTCAATTTAGGCGATCAGAGCTCCAAAAGGCGATCCACCGAAGTACACTAAGCCGACTCTATCGGGTTCACAGAATCAACCTTTAGGTTTGGTGTTCGTTCAGGCATGTTCGGCGAGCTTAAGCTCTAATTGAGGATTCGCCGAACATGCACGTCGATGTTAGTTGTGACTACCAAATGGACCTGATATAAAAAGACCAAGGGTCTTTTCAAATTCAAAAAGCAAACCCTTTGTTATCCTTAAGCCTTTTTCTCTCTCCTCTCTTCCATTGCCTTGTTTGAGTGTTTGTGAGTCCTTTGTGCCTGATTTCTAAGATCAAGAAGTGTTTTTGCTTGCTTTGGATGTTGACCCAACCCCATTTTCCTTTTAGTCTCGAGTTGTGCTTCCTATTAAGGTTGTTTTCGATTTTTGTTGAAAATTTTGAGCTTTCAATTTCAATGTGGGTATGGGTTTGAAGCCATTTGTTGATTTTGACGGTTAGATTTCATTGGGTATCCTTTTATTTGGATTGTCCCCATGATCTTATTGCCTATGTTGTGCCTATAAATTGCTAATCTTGAATGTATTGGTTAAAATGTGATATTTAACTAGTATATTTGATGGGTCTGAGCTTAATTTGAGGTAGGTGAAATCTGAGTAACCTGATGTTTACCCGATTGCATGATTTTTCCCAATGATAGACAGAGTGATGACTTTCTTAAAGGAAAATCGTCAATTTGAGCAATACTTTGCTATATTTGGGGAAAGTATAAATACCCATGAGAAGATAAGCAATAGGTGGGTTGTAATGGTGTTGAGAAACTAGTTTTTGTTGCATATGTTGGGTTTAGCCGTAAAAATTAGGAACTGGGATGAACACTTCCTATTCGACGGGCTTGTCTTAGCTCTCCAAGGAGATTAGGTGAATCACTGAGTAAGCCCCAGCTCGCCCTCTTGAGTTAATATGTCAATTTGGGTACTATCCCATTCGGCAGGCTTGTCTTAGTCCACTGAACTCACTTGGTGAATCACCGAGTGGTAGAGGGCATCGTCGTTGAGGGTTGTGTCTTTGCATTTTACACTGTCATTTTTGGCAGAGTTGTCTTAGACCGCTGAAATCAACTCGGTGAATCACCGAGTTGGGATTCACTCCGCACTTTGTGCCTGTTCCCTTTGATAATTGCCACTGTCTAATTCAACGAGTTCACCTGAGCTCAACTATCCTGTTAGGCGATCCACCTTCCCATTTGGTGAGCCTCGAGGTAATTTTTGAACTATGTTCTAAATGAATTTGATTTTAACTAACCTTCACAAATTGGATGTTTGAATGTGGGTGGTTTGTAGGTAATGGCTAGAACAAAAGGCAAACAAGTGGTGACATCAGACAAAGAGTCGGACAGAGACTCTCCTCCTCCTCCTCCTCCTCTTCTGAAGAAACACATGGGCATATCTATTAATGAGCCTTCGGGGGTTCCTCATACTCAAGAAGCCAATCCACCTGCTCCTAATAGCAGGGCTAAGTATTCGACCCAAAATCACAAGTCGTGATGACACCAATGTTCCCAACCGATAAGTAAGCCAACTCAATAAGTTAACCAATTCAACTTTAAACATGGAAAACTAACTATCAAGAAAATATCTTACATACTAAGTCTTTTAAATAAAAATGCGGAAAACAGAAATACCACCCCAAGATTTAGTGTCATAAGTACTAGAGCTTTTATAATGATACAAGTCCAAGCTATAATGACAAGTCTAACGTAAGAATTACTTTGTCTAAATACAAAGATGACATAATTAATTAAGAGATAAATGAAGGCGCGGACCACAGTACAGCCAAGCAGCTTGCTACAACTTCAAGATGATCAAAACTTAGAATCAAAGCTTCAAGAAATGCGCTCGAATTTGAAATCTAATTAGCGCTACAAAAGAGTGAAGCAAGTGTAGTATGAGTTCGAAATCAAGTGTAGCCAGGAAATCTCATAGACTGACAATGAAGAAGTAGTGAAAGAAGTATTTAAAAAAAGAATCCTTTAATTTAATTAGTTCATATTATACTTATCAACCAAGTTTTTATAAATAGGGATAATCAAATGTCACATAATGTCCAACATCAATAAAGCACATACTCAAACAAGAATGAAGGATGTAATGACATGCAATGCAATGCGACACTATGAAATGATATGCCTCAAATGCCAAGTACTATCTCAACCGTATATATATGATACTTCTTAGAAATACATCAAGAGTTCATGACCCATGGGGGACTCGCGAGGTCCATATACCGCCACGAATGATCTCCACGTGTCTATGCGGACGATCTCAATACACTATCATAAACCAAACAATCTCAAGCATAGACAATCTCCACGTGCCTAAATTATAATCATAAAATCTCACAATCTCCAGCACGGACGATCGTCACGTGCCCAACTTATAATCATAACATCTCAAAATCCCCAACATGGGCTATCTCCACGTGCCCAACTTATACTCAATCTCATGTCAATGCATGTGCACAATATGATTTCAATAAAGGGGGATGATGAAGCTTTGCAATAAATCAAATGTCGCTATGACATATAATCGCCTCAATTATCACAAATATACGGGTTCAATAAAGAAACACAACCACATAGAAGGAACCAAGTCACTAATATTTCAGCTAATGCACATATGTTTTAGCATTCTAGAATTACAATCTATCATATTAATTAATAAGCTTTCCCTTTAATAACACCGATACTTGCTCTATATTTCGGCCTTACCCATTGTCTATTCTATTTTTAATCTTTAATTAGAAAATTTTCCTCAACGAAGTCTAGGAAGTCTTAACATACCTTGAATGTCGAACGTGTGTCACAAATCTTCAAGATTTCACCTTTCCATTTCGTCAAGCTTCATAGTGTTCCCAATTTATCAAATATGAATTATTTATAAGTAACGAGTCCGTAGACATCAATATTACTATAATGCTAGCCTAAATCCCAGAACTCACCCAAAGTTAATTCAATACCCAAAAGGATAAAACTAAATTACCCATATCGTAGACCGCAAATTTATATCACATAAACTAATCAAAATTACAGGACCATTGTCTTGAAAATATGCTGACACAAATGAAATTACACCAAATTAGTCACAATTGACATTAAGCATGTAAAGATCCAGATGCTAATTTTGATACCTTCAATAAGAGATGTACTATTATTTATTAGAATAAGATTACAATTAAACGGAAGGAAACTGTCATTATATATATATATATATATATATATTCTCCACTAGTACAAAAGTAATCCTTAATTAATCCTCATAATATGAATTTATCACTATATATCATTAACCCTCCACTCCATAGGATAAAAAGGAAATCCGTCCTACGAATATTATAACAAGTTTTACCCTCTCAAACGTCATTACAGGTTATCACATTTTATGTCTTTGTCCTTCCTCGACTTCTCCTCATAACCTTACCATATTCACTATCATCTTATTTAAGCGGTCGATCTTCCTAATCTTACATTTATCTTCAAGACATCAACATTATACCATTTCATTAATGAATTATTTATTTACCGTAAACACGGGTCATGAAAATGTCCTAATAAATTCAAATAAAGTTCAAGTATCCTTGTCTAAATCATATCTCGAGCAAACCATTCTTACTATTTTCAACCCCGTCAATTTCCTTCTTTAGAATTGAAAAGCTCATTGACAATTTATTTTGCTAACAACTTAACATCCGTACTAAACCACACAATGTCATCTCCTTATACAAGCATCAAATTTAAGAATGTTTCCTCACAATTGGTGAGAAAATGGAACAAAGTTTTGACAAAAGAAAATTCACATACGCATGATAAGGAATAAAAGAATAGAAGTTTCCTAAAGTCCTATAGCCTCTCGAAGATAAGTAATGGACATCTCTGTACTGATCCACAACACTCTACTAGACTCAGCTCTTATACTCGTGTGATCAATGAACCTAGGGCACTAATACAAAATTGTCAGGACCCAAAATCACAAGTTGTGATGGCACCTATGTTTCCAACCGATAGGTAAGCCAACCCAAAAAGTTAACCTACTCAACTTAATATATATAGAAAATTAAGTAGCAAGAAAATATTTTACATACCAAGTCTTTTAAATAAAAATGCGGAAAACTAAAATACCACCCCAAGATTTAGTGTCATAAGTACAAGATCTTCTACAATGATACAAGTCCAAGCTATAATAACAATTCTAACATAAGAATTACTTTGTCTGAATACTAAGACAACATAATAAATTAAGAGATAAATGAAGGTGCAGGTCATAGAATAGCCAAGCAGCTCGCCACAACTTCAAGATGATCAAAACTCAAACTCAAAGCCTCTAGATATGTGATCGAATTTGAAATCTAATTTGCACCACAAAAGAGTGCAGTAAGTGTAGTATGAGTACGAAACTACGTGTACCTAGTATATTACATAAACCAAAAGCGAAAAAGTAGTGACAAGAGTATATAAGAAAATAATCATTTAATTTTACAAGTCCACATTATACTTATCAATCAAGTTTTCATCAATAGGGATAATCAAATGTCACGTAATGTCCAAAATCAATAAAGCACATACTCAAACAAGAATGAAGGATGTAATGCGATGCAATGCGACACTATAAAATGATATGCCTAAAATGTCAAGTACTCTCTCAACCGTATATACATGATACTCCTTGGAAATAAATCGAGAGTTCATGACCCATGGGGGACTCGCGAGGTATATATACCGATATGGATGATCTCCAAGTGTCTCTGTGGACGATGTCAATGCACTATCTAAAACCAAATAATTCGCAACACGAACGATCTCCACGTACCCAACTTATAATCATAACATCTCACAATCTCTAGCATGGACGATCTCCACGTGCCCAACTTATACTCAATCGCATATCAATGCATGTGCACAATATGATTTCAATAAAAAGGGATGATGAAGCATCTCAATAAATTAAATGTCTCTAAGAAATATAATCACCTCAATTATCACAATTATACAGGTTCAATAAAGAAACACAATCACACAAAAGAGACCAAGTCACTAATATATCAGCTTATGCCCATATGCTTTAGCATTCTCGAATTACAATCTTTCATATTATAGTAATAAACTTTCCCTTTAATAACATCGGTACTTGTACCACTGCCCGTCACACCATTGGTATGAGACCCCATCTTTCGCCCTTACCCTTTGTTTATTTTATTTTTAATCTTTAATTAGAAAATGTCTCTCAACGAAGTCTAGGAAGTCTTAACGTACCTTGAATGCCGAACATGTGTCACAAATCTTCAAGATTTCACCTTTCCATTTCATAAAGCTTCATAGTCTCCCCAATCTATCAAATATGCATTATTTGTAAATAACGAGTCCGTAGACACCAATATTACTATAATTCTAGCTTAAATCCTAAAACTCGCCCTAAAGTTAAATCAAGACCCAAAAGGATAAAACTAAATTTTTATTAAAACTAAATTACCCATATCGTAGACCCCAAATTTATATCACATAAACTAATTATAGGAAGCAAAATTACAGGACCATTGTCTTGAAAACATGCTGACACAAATGAAATTACACCAAATTAGTCACTATTGACATTAAGCATGTAAATTTCCAGATTCTAACTTTGAAACCTTCAATAAGAGATGTACTATTACTTATTAGAATAAGATTACAATTAATGACCAAAGTAACCTCTTTACTATCCTTGCTCTACACAAACCCTACACTACCGCCCAACACATGCCATAGTTTTATATATATATATATATATATATGTGTGTGTGTGTGTGTGTTAACCTCTAGCCAACAAACAATCAAAATTTTCCCAAAATATTATGAATGCAATGATTACAAAATTCAAGAATGAATTAAAATTCATCAAATTCACGACCTTATTTTTCCTAGCAGAAATCCTTACCCGAAGTAGTTGTGTGTCCGCCGCCAAGGTTTCTTTATTTTGCGTTTTGACTCAGAAATAATATCAAACTCATTTAACTCTAATTTTATTATTTACATATGAGTCAAGTGGTATAGCATATTAAATAAATTATGGACTTGGCCCATTAAGCACTAGCTAAATAAATTAATCATTTAATAAATATTCATCAATTAAAAACCGTAGTTATTGAATATATCAAAATTTCCAATTTAAATTTACGGGAAGAGTCAAAATAGTCTAGTGCTCAAAATGGCCTAATGGATCAAAACAGTAAGAAACCCAGGAAACACAATGCCACGAAGCAGGTGAATATTCGCTCCAAAATAGTGTCGCCTCCACAAGATCCAACCCTTGCCTCTCGTGTTCTCCTGATCATAGCTCCAAGGACCTTAACTAGGTTTAAGGTAGAAGCAGAACAAACTATTCTGGAGGAGCGTAGTTTCTCGACTGATGGATTCATGAGTGACTACCCTGCTATATAGGAAACTATCAAATTTCATAAGTTTGAGTAGTTCACAAAGCTCAAACAACCCTATTGTAACACCCCTATTCTATGTGTACTAGTTCTATTATATGATGCTTATAAATTTCCTCGTGATATAGTTATGGACTCGGTTTTCTATGAAACTAGTGACAATAAAATAGATTTAAAGTGAAATATCCGTAGATTTTAATGTGACCCGGTTAAGTTGAAATCGATGGAAGTATTTAAAGTACTTGAGATCATAAGGTGGTATTTGAGTTTAAAGTTTAAAGTGACATAGTGTATATAAGTTTTAAGTTAAGTTAAAGGTATTAAAGTCTAGAAATGGAATAAAATATTGAGGTGCTTGCTTGACTACACTTAAGCTAGTAGGTGACAAGTAGGTGCATCACCTACTTTGACATATTGACCAGCCCAAAGGACCAAGTAGGTGCATCACCTACTTTGACTTATTGACCAGCCCAAAGGACCATATAGGTGCATTACCTACTAAGAGTATTTTAACCATGCTATTGGGCCAAGTGCATTAGCACCTACTTGCATTAATCTGGCCCAAGTTGAGTAGAAGAATAAGGGGAAAATGGACAGCCAAGGCCCAATATTCTTAAGTCCAAAAAGGCCCAAGTAAAAAGTCCAAGTAGGTGGATCACCTACTTGACAAATTATGGCCCAAAATGAGTGAGAAAGTCTGCCAAAGCAGGTCCCTTTAAAAGGGATTGATATCAGCCTTTTCCAACCATTTTTACTTTGACAAAAAACCTGATTTCTAGAGCTTTCTCTCTTCTCTCTCCTCTCTCTTAGCTTCATACAACAACCATTAAATACCATTAGGGTTCTTGAATATTAGGGAATTCAAGCTATTGGAAGATATAAGTTAAGAAAATTTCAGGAGGACAACCTTTACTTGAAGAATCCAAGTCTTAGCAAGTGGTGGTTCTATCCAGCAAGATTAGTAATCTGAAGAGAAGGATCTTAAGTCTTACATTTTGAATTGTATAGCAAGGTATGTAAGGCTATTCGATTTCCTATTTCTTTGGCATGAATCCAACCCTTGTATTACAAAGTAAGCTTTCTAAGTGATCTTGGTAGTGACTGATCCATAGTTGCAGTTCCTCCTCCCTAGAGCATTAAAGTGAGTACTCTAAAATGAGTTTATTACTAAATTTATGTGCTTACTCTACCAAGCATTAGCATGCAAGGTTTAAACTTGTTTCATCGTTAAAGTACCCTTGGCACGTATTCCCCTTATATAAATCAAAATGATCCTAGATTACACATGCTACATATGTTTATATGTTGGATATACAATCTGCCCATATCATGCCAACTTGCTTCACTTGTCTATTCCTTCATATATGTCATATTTTCACATGTTCATATGTTCCCTTTATTGGTTATTACTCCCATTGTGTTAGACTATAATGTTACCTCACAAGATCCCTACTTGCTCTATTGTACATTTTATATGTACTTACTTGGAATATGTATTCGTCCTTAAGTTGAATCTGCCCATGTTCCCCCCTGGTTCCACGTTCATGTATACCTTGTATTTGATATTAGTTAGTGATTATTTGGCTATCATATAGAGTTCAAATCTCTGAATGTTAAATGTTGAATGTCTTCACTTGATATGTGCTTCAATTTGAGATGTCGAAATGCTTACTGAGTCATATAAGCTCCTAAGTATTACGTTGGTATCACATTCGCTTTCCATGTCATTGTTATTATCGTAAGTCCATATTCATATGTCTTCTACTACTGGTCCATAGTTCCAAATCTCAACAATGATTATGACCACCAAAACAACAATCTCAAAAGAGTTATGATCATCAAAACAACAATCCAAAAGAGTAATGAACCTCAAAACAACCATCTCAAAGATTAAAGAATCTAAGTGAAGCAATCTGTATAATTATGGGTGGCAGCCCAGGGGAAAATGCCTAGCATGGGTTGATCCCGATTGGTATAGAAGGGTGGCAGCTCAGGGGTGAAAGCCTAGCATGAGCCGATCCCAATTGGTATAAAAGGGTGGCAGCTCAGGGGCGAAAGCCTAGCATGGGCCGATCCCAATTTATGGAATTATGAGGACAGCATCCCAGGGTTAAAATGCCTAGCATGGTTAATCCTCTTCTACCACTGATCAGCTGGTCATTTGTATCATCATATGTCTTATAAATATTATAATGTACATAAAATTAAGAAGAGAATGTAACATACAGGATTCCACAAGTATAAGCAAAGGTGGTCTCAAATCATTATCTATTTGTATTTGGTTTCACTCGAGCTCTCATTTTACATATGGTTGTATTATGCCTTACATATTCAGTACATTCTTTCGTACTGACATCCTTTATTTAGGACGCTGCATTTCATGCTGTAGGTACAGGTACTCAGCTAGTAGATCTCCCCAATAGAAGCACGTGATACTCAGCGGTTGTTGGTGAGCTCCAGGTTGATTTGGGGCTTGGCCAAGTCTTTACGATGCATATTTTCATAGTGGTACAGTCATGGATTCTAGTAGAGGCTTTGTAGACATTGTAAAGCTATCATCTGTATTCATAATTTTACTTGTCACATGTATTGGTCAGCTAGTCAACATGTATTGTATATGTAGCTTCTCATTATTAAATCTATCTGCATATTGTTCACTGTCTCATCATAGGTCACTTGTAAAGCATGTGTTCATATGGTACTTTTCCGCCTCACCTTGGGTAGGGTATGACACCTATGTTCCGAAGTGGGTTAGGGAGTTTTATGATGCCTATGTTAAAGCCCTGCCTAAGAAGATAAATGGTACTATCTGGAAACCCTTGGATGAAGTGGAAGTGTGGGGAAAGATGGTTCAGTGTTATGCGGGTGAGGTTAACATATTATTATGCACCCAGTCTACTCATGTTGATACCTACCAAATCTGGATGCATCGAAATCTTGATGCCTTAAAGGGATGGTTAGCCTCATTGGTATATGATGATTCTTCTCCCTCTTAGATGGCTGAAGGTGCGAGGATAGAGAAGAAGGACCTTAACATTGTGGCCTGGTATTGATTCGGGCTTATAAGCAGCAACATCATGTCGTCCCAGAATGAATCAATCCTCCAGAATCTTAAGGTAGTGCTAGTGGTCACTATCATCACTGAGGAGATCAATGTCGGTACTATCATTGCCGATGAAATTTTTCTACAGGCTAGGCAGGAGCAGACGTCTCTCCCATTCCCAGTTATTATTACTCAACCGTGCGAGAGAGAAGAAGTTCCCTTTTGGGAGAAATCTAATGTGATGATCACAACAGTATCTTCCACTGACATCAAGAGAACTGTGACTGAGTATTTACAGGACGATGCGGCTCAGAGGAAGCCTCCACTACCAGATACTACGCCCATAGTAGATCCCACCACTCTAGACTCTGAGGCCAGCACACCTGTTCCTTCTGTGGAGCATGAAGGTATATTTGCATCTTCTACTGTGCCTTCAGTTTATGCTACTCCTGCTAGTATTATTTTTGTTACTGCTACTCACATGCCTACCGCTACTCCTATCACCCACCCCCTTGATCCAGACATTGATATATCATATGGGTAGTCTTACCCGATCAACAGATGTGAGAGCCACGAGGTTTGAGAAGGACATGATTGGGCTTTTTGATAAGGCTATTGAGTAGGCCTTGGATCTTTTAAGGGATAGGGTTGTTAGGTTTAAGGGGCTGATTGAGACACATAGTGTGAGGTTGTGTAACCTCACTACGTGACTAGAGGCCCAAGAGAAGGCTGGGGGTAGTTCTGGTGCACTTGACACCATGAAGGGTAAACTTGGTCTTTGCGAGTGGATATGACTCAGCTACAGTCTAAAAAGCTCTCGATGTTATGTGGAAAAGTTACCCTACTAGATGCATCTACCTCTGAGCCACCGATAATGCCTAGAAGTGAGCCTACTTCCCGTGTGCAGCCTGAGTTAGCTGCGAGAGTTGATGATCTTGCTCATATGGATGTTGAGAGGGCCAATGATAATTTGGCCGAGGAGGCTGATGAGGAGGATAAGCAGAGGATTGTACTGACTCTCACGGTGATGCATGAGACTAAGGAGGCCATTGTTCATGCGATTTTGGAGAGATCCCTTAAGGAGACTTCAGCGGTTGGTACTAGTGAAGTCTTTTCAGACTCCACCATTCCTTTGAGTGTGGTGACAGACATTGATTCCCCATGTGATACTGCCTTGCAGCCTCCAATGATTTTATTGTCAAGCATTCATACCCCGAATGATGCTTTCCTTCCGGAGACTTCAGATGAGAGTGCTCCACAGGCATAACATGTCAGGGGGACCTTCTAATTCAGCCTCCCGTACTTTTAATCTTTGCATTGAGGATACTGCTTTATTTTTTTGGTGGGGTGAGGGACTTTGAGCCAATATTCCTCTTTTTTCTTTGTATTTTGTTACTTTTAGTATTGAATGATTGTATTAGTCTACTTTTTTTTTATATTATAGTGTTTTCTTTTGGTTAAGTGTATCTTTTTTGTCTTTCTTGCTCTCTCTCAATTTTGCACCCCCTCCATGACTTTTGAAAATCATGAAATGCTTGAAGACTTCATTGATAATGATTCGAGGATCGGTTGTGTTCAATATCAATGTCTTGAATAATACTCATGATGAGCATGATGTATAGTGTTGGTGTTGCGAGAATGAAATCGATGTGGTTGCACTTTTGAGCGATCTCTTTGAATCTTTTGTTGACTAGCTACGTTTTGATGTGAGCCTTGCAATGAGCATCACACGTAAACTTTTGATCTTTTCAGGATATGCTAAATGAGTGTATTTTGAAGTTTCATGTGTGGTGAAGTCTTACTTGAAAGTATGTGTGTGGAGTCCTAGATTTTGTCTTGTTAGTCTAATTGTTTAAATCTTAGTAAATGCAAGGTGTGATCTTGGGCAATAATTCAAAGAGTGAAGCCAAATGTACGTAATATTTTGTGACTATGAGGGTGTGCATCCATTTTGCACCATTTGAGTCTAACCCATTTGTTGGCAAAACCAAAAGTAAGCTTCTTGATCCAAATTGTCCTTAACTTCTCACCTAAAATTCTTTTTGAAGCATTCTTATGTTTGAATAGCCAACTTAGGCCAAAAACCTAAGTTGGGGGTGTGGAAAGTAAGGATGAATGATAGCCAAGTGAAGGACAAAGAAAGATGAAATGAGACTCAACTTTGAAGTTTGTTACAAAAAAAAGGAACCCTTCCTTATAAAAATAAGAGTCGTGATGAAAATACTTTGGAAAAATGGATATGAAAAAGAGAAGTGATGAAATAAAGGGGATTCCAAATAAATTGAGTGAAAAGTCAAAGTTTGAGTTCTCAAATGAAAAAGAATGAAAAGAACTTGAGAAGAGATGAAGATGATTGCAATAATGCATTGAAAAGGTGAAGTCACCGAGCCAAATTTACCATACCTTAACCTTCATCCCCATTACAAGCCTAAAATACTCTTGGGATATTGCATGAACTAGGTTGTGTGATGATTGAAAAATATGAAGAAACCTATGGGATGAAGCTTGCATGTATTTCTCTTTTGAGAGAGTGAGAGTTACATTGATTCCTTATTTATTTATTGATTTGCTTTGTGAGAGCATGTAATCATTCTTGATGTGAGGGCACTTGAATGCATTTTTTGTAACATACTCTTGCATTAGAGAAGAAGTTAAAGTGAGCTAGGGCTTGCGTGGAAACCAGCTAGTCATCATTTGAAGCTTTTTTTTTTATCATGATTAAGTTTAGCTTGTTGAGAGTAGTCTTGTAATGACACTTGCATGTTAGCTCTCATTGAATATTATTGTAGACACCCTTATTGAGCTAACTGTGTTCTTGATTTACTTAAGGACAAACAAAATTTTAAGTTAGGGTGTTGATGAGTGGTAGATTTGCACTCATTTGAGGTTTATTTAACTCAATAATTAGTTTCCTCAATACCTAATTTTTTCCTATTATGGTAATATCTTGATGATTTGCAGCTATGATGGCCAATGGACAAGGCAAGGATGAATGTTTTAAAGAATGGCAAAAAATGCAAAAGAAGTGCAAACTATATATTGATAATCGCCAAACAAGAAAGATAGATCACCTAGTGAGCATGACCTCGCCTAAATGGACAGTGCACAACACTTGGGCCTACCGAGACAATTTGGCGAACTCCAAATGAAAAGTGACTCGCCGAATGAAAAATCAACCTTGCTGACCATCGCCGAAAATGATACTTCAAGGAGAAAAAATGAAATATCAAAAGGCGAACTAATTTGCTAATCGGTGATAGGCCGAATGTGAAAGGCAAACTCAAACGAGCTAAACGACTGAGGTTCAAACACCTGAAGCCTATAGTAAGAAAAGGTAAGTTGAAGCTCGATTGGTGATTCTCCGAAGGAGCTCGACGAGCCCGACTAATATCGGTGAATGAGACGTACATTAAGTTTTTGGAACAAATTTCAGGATATTTCGGAATGTTTCTCATAATGTTTTAGGAAGAATGCTTTCTAGCTTTTGGGAATTTTCAACTTTGTTCTTGAATTTGTCAAATTGAAGTTTGAATCCAAAGTTGGTTTTCTTGTAATTGCTTAATTTCATGTTACTCATGACTCCTTTCATGGAAGGTATATTTTATTTGCTTTTTGTGATGGATGGCTAAAACCCTAAGATCTCGGAGTACAATTCTGGGGTTGGTGTTGATTTAATGTGATGGGTATTGTGTTATGTTATGTTTTGTTGTTGTTCATGCATGAATTTGGGTTAACTAGCATGAGGTTAATTTATGGGTTAAGGCTACAAACTTAATTCCTACTTTTGATCTCCGATCGATGCTCGAAAGAGATTGATTTTGGAGTATTAATTAGTCCAATACTAGCAATATTTTAGGTTTGATATATGTAACTTTCTTGAAAATATAGGTTATGGGTCGGATCTATTTTCCCTATTTCTACATCGAAAGAGAAAATAGAGTAAGGTATAGGATTGTTTAGATTTGCATATAGATGAGACCCAAAGGAGATTCTATGCATAGATGCTTTGAGATCGAAATATAATTAGAGTCATTGAAGATGACCTAGCCTATTCATGAATGTTCATCACTATAGAGCAACAGAAGTATCCTTATACGTGACATCGATTTTCAATTCCCACACCCCTAGATTGCTTGTTAACTCTTGAATTATCTAAAATTTTAGTTTAATTGTGACAATTGAATACCAAATCTTTTATTAAATTGGTGGAATCATCTACCCACTTGCTTTAACTATTACAAATGAATGAGTTTACAATCCAAATTTCTTGATAGAAATTCTCTACGATATATCATTCTCTTTGGGATTCGACCTCGACTCTTGGTTCGTATTTTTATTGACTATGACCGTTGTCCCTTTTAATTGGTTTTAAGGAGGACATTTGAGTGTTATCAAATACCAAAATTAAATTCAAATAAATAAATAAGTAAAGAGATGAAAGTTGGAATGAATATACCAAACATCTGCATAAAAGCAAACGTGTATAACCAAAACACAAAAATTAATAGATGAAACTTGAAGCTTGAAGATTGCTCCAAAATAATTCACCAAAACTTTCAAACTAATAAAAAATTAACAATTTAATAGAGAGCAGAAGACTTGAGAGTTGAGAGAGTAGATGATGAAGAAGAAGATTTGTGTGAGTAAATAATAAAGGGGTAGGGGACAGGGGATTTTTATAGTTAAAAATTAGGTCTAAAATGTTTTTTTTTTAAATTTTGTGGTATTAAATTTTTTTTGAGGGGTAGGGGATGTTTTGGCGGGGGGAGGGTCAGGGTGAAATGGTCGTTGGGTGGGGCCCCATTTTTCTACATTTAAAAAATAAATAAATAAATTCAAAAAAAGATCTCACCTAGAAATCGGACCGGTACAAATTGGACCGGGACAACTCGGTAGAAAATCCCTCTTCCGTCCCGTTCCCCATCCCAGTACCTCCTTACCCTTCCCCAACCGGAGGCTATCGGACCAGTATGAAACCGATAATAAATCGATAGCTCCCAATTTTGCTGCCACTCTTAGTTGGGACCCATTTTTTTCTTTACTATTTTTTGGTTTTGGGGTTGATTTTTTTAGAATGATAATTTATTAATTTACTCTCATTTTCTTGGAGATAACAATATTTCAGTATTACTTTGTAAGAAAAATGATTTTTTCTCCACTTTAGTCTATACATTTTTTCTTCTATCTTCAATGTTTTTTCAAATCTATGATTTTAAAAATATTTGGTTTGATTTTATACAAACATAAGTAGAAAAATATTGATTAAATCGATTCCTAAAAAGAGTTCGAGACTTAAGTAGTTAAATAGTCATTCTAACAACCCTACATTATCGAAGTTAAGTTTTGAATTGAATGCCTTCACTCTATCTTCGGTGAGTGAAGGTATGAGAAAAAAATACAGTTCGAAGTGAAACTCCTCTCAATATTATCTCTAAAGCAACAATGAGAAAGAGCAGAGGCCGTCTCAACAAGTTGGAGGCCTAAAGAAAAAATTTATAGAGCGGCCTTATTTTTTTGTCATATATACTCAACGTAATATGACAAGTCAAGTCTCAAGAAGGTAGGATGTACGCAGTCCTTATGAAATAAAAATGTAACCAATCAAAATTTTCAATGAAAAAATATTATATAAAGTTAGAATAATAAAACATGACTCAAAAGTTTTAAAAGCTTATATAATGATATTGAAATAGTTGAACTGAATTTGATAGGTTGATATAATGATCAATATAGTACTTGATATGTTGAAGTGCTTGAAATTTAAAGAATGTACAAAGAAAAAGATAAATTTGATCTTTTTATAAACACACAACATAATAGATTTTGTATATTGCAAAGGTTTGATCGTTTGGTGGAATTTAGATTTATTCTATAATGAAAAAGTATAAACAGAAAGGGAATAAGAAAAAGGTAGATAGTAATGTGAGTTTATGATAATCGTCAAGATATAAATAAGTCAACATAATAGGTAACAATGTATGAAATGATGCTACAATTGACTAAACAATATTCCATTTCTAAATTGAAGAAACCTTACCCTTAGAACAAGAACCAGGTTCTTGTATATTTGCCTACGACTGAACACTTTAACAGCCACACAATACTTTTTGTTAAAACCTTCCTCACTCAAGGAAGGAAAAACCTTGTTTTATTATTTAACAACTATGTCACGATTACAACTCAATAATCAATAACCTAAAAAAAACTCTCGACTAACTATAGTCGACTAGCTCTAATCTCCAAGAGGCCAAACCCACCTCTTGTTACAAACCTCTCAATAACTCAACTCTACAAAAAGCCAAACCCACTTCTTGTACAAAAGATCTATGACAATGATTCTAACTATGAATCAAAAACACTTTTCTCACACAAGAAATTCTAACTATAGAACTTCGTGAATTCTATTCCTAAGAACTCTCAATATAGTAGGCTTTTGCGTATTTTCTCACTCTTTCTTCCTCTTATTTCTCGATTGTGCAAAAGACAATTTGTCCCGTCTGCTTTGACATCCTTTTATAGAGTTGGAAGATTGGTGTCCAATGTGTACAAGGAAATGAAATATAGTTGTGTACGAAAAGGATTTATTTTGACCTTTTATTACAAATCCTGTTAGTACACAACTTCCTCTTTTATTTGTTCCCTTCTTTAGCTCCGCTTTCTTGCTTTAAAGTTTTCCTTCTTTGACTCTTCTTTTTGAATTCCTTTTGAAATCAGATTGCATGTCAAAATGTGTCTATCATCAAAACTTCATAAATCATCATTTTCCCCCTTTTTGATGATGACAAATTGTCTACTCCTATTTCCTGTACAAATCCATTATACACAATGCACACGACTGTTATATGTACAAGACTAATTTATAATACTAACTTCCCCCTTTTGGCATATCAAAAAGAAGCAAACAGAATGAACCAAGCTAACCAAAACTCAAAGCTCTGAAAGAGCAACATCGCATAGATCACAACCAGATGGCTCTAGGCAAATGAAAGCATCAATCTATAAACATAGGCAACAAGATGAGCAACATGCAGAAACACAGGAAACAGAGAATCCAAGATACATCAACATTTTAAGCTCATGCAGAGCCCCACAAAAATATTCAACATATTTTCATTCTGTAAAGTCTCACACTGGTCCCTTGCAGCTTGTAGATCCTTGAGTAAACGAGTGACAGGGCCAGATGCCCTTGGAGAGGCAATGGGAACTTGCACATGTTCAACAATCAATCCACACTCAGCAAGAGTAGACTGAGTGAACATATCGGCACGCGTTAAGGCTCGCCCCTCACCCAATGGGATAGCAAACGCAGTGAACACTCTCGTGAGAAGATTTCCAAATGCCAACCGGTGAGAACCAAGTTGCGGATCAGCGACTCTGGCCATATGTTTGATCATAAGACTCGGCCAATCGATGGGCTCCTTGCTTTCTAAGGCATTGGCAATTCCCATGTCACGAAAAGACGTTATGTGTCGCCTATGTCCCCTAGGTAACACCCCTTTATGAACCAGTTCGAACAACAATTTATGCACAGGTGCCATCTCACCTTTCAATACCTTCCTAGCCTTGGAGGTAACCCTTCATTGGGAATATTTGGTTGTGAGAATACACTGCTCATCTGTAGCCCAAACATATTTAGCAAGTCCAATAGAGGGTATACATAGAATCTCCCCAAGTCCAATACGATCAAAAACTAACTCCACCCCTTTCACAGTGGATGTCACCACATTTTCTTCCAAACCTTTAAATTTGTATAAAATTCCACAACTTCCTTTACATGTACCAGCAACTCAGTATCAAGAAATAAATCCCCCCACCCCTGAAAGTTAAGCAACTCACATACCTTTTTTACCACATCTATTGAGAGAATATCCGGGTGAAAATTTCTACCCCTAAGCACATGTTTAGTTCTGAAATACTTTTCTTTTCCCATTTCCAAGAATTTTTTCATGCTTTTACTTTCCTTTTTCGATTGGGAATGGGCTCCAGAAGGGTTAGATGCAGAGATATCATCAGACTCAGAATCAAGAATGATCGGCGATGAAGATGGTGGAAAGGGGGACTTACCCAGACGACGGTGTTTAGCCCTTGACTTCGCACCCTCTTGCAGTTGGGCCTTACTCGCACTACGAGTAAGTGGCATGCGAAAGGGTTTCTGCTTGACTACAATGTGCTTGCGTGGTCGTTTTGGTTTCTGGGGATGTGGAACACTAAGGGGAACATCATCAAGATCTTGTTCGAGTGGGTGAGTGGGTAGTGACGGAGGATAAGTGGTGGCGATAGAGGAAATAAGGGTTTCGATTGGTGACAGTGGTGGAGAAAAATGGCGATTAGGGGTTGGGGTTTCTGATAGTTGAGATGATAGAGATGGAGTGAAGGGTTCACCGGAGGCATATGTTGGCAATGGTGACTGTGGGAAAACGGGGACGGGATCAGTGGGAATTGAGTCATGGGGTAGTGAGGTGATGGAGGTGTCTGTGGAGTGATTTTCTTCCCCCTGAGACTGTGCATTGGGGGATGTTAGCATCGAACAGGATTCCGTCGACTCAGAGGAGCTCTCATCGTCGGAGTAGGCAACAAGGTGATTAGCCATGGGAGAAAATTGGATTTTTTGGAGACAGCTTGATTTTTGGGTGTTTTGTGATTTGTGAGGGATGAAGTGTTAGAATAGTCTTTTGAGAAGAAATATTGGGAAGGAGAAAGTGATTAAATTGTTCTGACATTGATGAGTGACGGTTGAGGTTTTCTTCAGAGGTGACTTATGGGAAAAGATAAAAGCATGTACAATTTTGTAGGAACTTTCCCGCGTAGGATATGAAAAAAAATGTGGACCAGGTGTCTTATGCATTTTGATAGTTGACAATGTTAGCTATAAATGTGTATTCCATAGATAATTATTAAGTGGGATGAGATGCATACCTGATATTCTGAGAACCCGGTTCTAGTCATGTCAGCATTCTTGCACATAGTCATGAGAGATGATGGGTAATGTCATTTAAACCAGGTCCATAGGTTGTGTCCTTTTGATGTATACCTGAAAAGGTACCATGATGAGTATAGGAGAGCAAGTTCAAAGTTTACAACCTGTATCAAAAGAAAGGAGAAAGAGAGATTTATCAGTCTTGAAATACAAGTCCTAGAGCGAGACGATTTTTCTGGAATGATTCTCTTCCTAGTGCTTTGGTGAAGATATCAGCGATCTGGTCCCCAGTCTTGCAGAATATCATCATAATTAGCCCTTTTTCAACATTATCCCGAAGGGAGTGATGCCGAATGTCTATATGTTTGGTGCGTTTGTGTTGGACCGGGTTCTTAGCCATGTTCATAGCACTAGTATTGTAACATCTGATGGGAATGCACCCAGTCTTGATGCCAAAGTCTTCAAGCTGCTGTTTTATCCAGAGGAGTTGAGCACAGCAAGAAGCAGCAACTACGTATTCTGCTTCAGCGGTAGAAAGAGCTACAGAGTTCTGCTTTCTAGTTGCCCAGAATATCAAACATGGTCATAATAAGTGTTCCATTCCAGAAGTACTTTTCCTGTCTACCAAATAACCTGCATAGTCTGCGTCTATGAACCCGACTAAATCGAATGAGTCTTCAGTTAGATACCATAGAACCAGGTTCACTGTGCCTTTAAGATATCGCAGAATTATTTTTACAGCCTTTAGATGAGATTCCGTAGGACAAAACTGAAATCGTGCACATAAGCTAACGCTGAACACAATATCAGGTCTACTAGCAGTTAAGTATAGGAGTGATCCGATCATCCCTCTGTACTTTGTATCATTTATTGGAGAACCAGGTTCATCTTTGTCAAGTTTTGTTGTTGTGCCAATGGGAGTGTCATTTGTTTTGGCTTCATTCATATCATATCATATTTCTTTAGAAATTCTTTGATGTATTTATGTTGATGAATGGATGTACCTGTTGGGGTTTGTTTAATTTGGAGTCCTAGGAAGAAGTTTAGTTCACCCATCATACTCATCTCAAATTTGCTATTCATTAGTTGACCAAATTCAAATCCTAGTACTTCATCAGTTCCTCCAAATATGATATCATCGACATAAACCTGAACTATAAATAGATCTTTACCTTGCTTTCGATAAAACAACGTATTGTCTATTTTCCCTCTAGAGTAACCGTGTGTGAGAAGGAACGTGGTCAACTGATCGTACCATGCTCTTGGTGCTTGCTTCAACTCGTACAGTGTTTTTTCCAGCTTGTATACATATTCAGGGTGTTCAAGATCTTCAAAGCCATGAGGTTGTTTCACATATACCTCTTCTTGCAGATAACCATTTAAAAAGGCACTTTTAACATCCATCTGATAAAGCTTGAATTCCATGTGAGCAGCATATGCTATCAACATTCTAATTGCCTCCATTCTTGCTACGGGAGCAAAAGTTTCATCATAGTCTATTCCTTCTTCTTGATTATATCCCTGAACGACTAGTCTGGCTTTGTTGCGTGTGACATGCCCTTGTTCATCAAGTTTATTTCTGAAAACCCACCTTGTTCCTATCACTGTTCTGTTTTGAGGTCATGGAACCAGGTTCTATACTCTGCTTCGTTCAAACTGATTAAGTTCTTCTTGCATAGAAGTAATCCAGTCAGGATCCAACAATGCCTCTTTTATATTCTTTGGTTCAATTAAGGATACATAAGCTGAGAATGCACACATGTTTCGTAATTTGGATCTTGTATGGATTCCTGAATCTAGAGGAGTGAGAATATTTTGGATAGGGTGTGAGCTTTGGTGTTTCCAGCTGTGAGGCTGATTTTCATGGGTGTTTGCAGAAGAAAGGGGACCTGATTCAGTAGTATTTTCATCTTCTGCCACAGGTATTTTTTAAGGGAATTTGGGATCTAGCTCATTGATTTTTGGTTCTGATGGGTTTGTCATTCCTATTTCGTTTTTATCATCCTCTGAATTATCTTCAGAATTTGATCCAGCCATAAGTGCTTGGATTGTTTCTTGTGATTTACAGATGTTCCTTTCTTCTTCTTCTGATTCTGATATGGCAACTAGAGCAAGAAAGTCATATTCATCGGTTTGCTCGATTGCAAGATGTCACACCCCAACCCTAGGTGAGGCAGACAAGTAACATATGTATACATGCTTTATAAGTGACCTATGATGAGAAAGTAAACTACTATGTAGATAGATTTACTGATGAGAAGCTTCATATACAACACATGTTGACTAGCTAAACCGATACATGTGACAAGTGAAACTATAAATACAGATGATAGCTTTACAATGTCCACAAAGCCTCTACTGGAATCCATGACTATACCACTATGAAAATATACATAGTAAAGACTCGGCAAAGCCCCGAATCAACCTGGAGCTCACCAGCAATCGCTGAGTATCATGTGCTTCTATTTGGCAGATCTACTAGTTGAGTACATGTACCTGTAGCATGAAATGGAGCATTCCCAATAAGGGACGTCAGTACGAAAGAATGTACTGAATATGTAAGGCAGAATACAACCATATGTAAAATGAGAGCTCAAGTGAAACCAAATATGAATAGATAAAGATTAGAGACCACCTCTGCTTATACTTGTGGAATCGTGTATGTTACATTCTTTTCTTAATTTTATGTACATTATAATATTTATAAGGCATATGATGATACAAATGACCAGCTGATCAGTGGTAGAAAAGGATGACCCATGCTAGGCATTTTAACCTCTGAGATGCTGTCCTTATAATTCCACAAATTGGGATCGGCCAATGCTAGGCTTTCACCCCTGAGTTGCCACCCTCTTATACCAATTGGGATCGGCCCATGCTAGGCTTTCGCCCCTGAGCTACCACCCTTAATTATATAAATTTCTTCACTTAGACTCTTTAATCTTTGAGATTGTTGTTTTGATGTTCATTACTCTTTTGAGATTGTTGTTTTGATGTTCATAACTCTTTTGAGATTGTTGTTTTGATGATCATAACTCTTTTGAGATTGCTGTTTTGGTGGTCATAATCATTGTTGAGATTTGGAACTATGGACCAGTAGCAGAAGACATGAATATGGACTTACGATAATAACAATGATATGGGAAGTAAATGTGACACCAACGTAATACTTAGGAGCTTATATGACTCAGTAAGCATTTTGACATCTCAAATTAAAGCACATATCAAGTGAATGATAGCCAAATACTCACTAACTAATATCAAATACAAGGTATACGTGAACGTGGAACCAAGGGAGAACGTGGGAAGATTCAACTTAAGGACGAATAAATATTTCAAGTAAGTACATATAAAATGTACAATAGAGCAAGTAGAGATCTTGTGAGGTAACATTATAGTCTAACACAATGGGAGTAATAACCAATAAGGCGAACATATGAATATGAACATGTGAAAAGATGACATATATGACGGAATAGACAATTGAAGCAAGTCGGCAAGATATGGGCAGATTGTATATCCAACATATAAACATATGTACCATGTGTAATCTAGGTTATGTGCATGCTAATACTTGGTAGAGTAAGCACGTACATTTAGTAATAAACTCATATTAGAGTACTCACTTTAATACTCTAGGGAGTAGGAACTGCAACTATGGATCAGTCACTACCAAGGGAACTTAGAAATCTTACTTTTTTGTAATGCAAGTGTTGGATTCATGCCAAAGAAATAGGAAATCGAATATCCTTACATACCTCAATTCCCAATTCATATAGCTTACGAAGTGTCATCCTGTCCTTTAACGTCATAGTCTTCATCTACAACAACCAATCATTAAGGTTAATATTAGCAGCTTACCAACCAACTCGGGATATTTCAACTCATCAAAACAGTAGCCAGTCAGCCAGCCCACAATCCTTCTAATTAATTGTTGTCTTTCACAAATTATGTTTGTTATAGTTATTTACACGAAACAACCTTCCCATGGAACGGGCAGTGAGCTTACCAAAACTTTAATTTAATGGTGCATCACCATAGCTTATAATTTTGCCCCTTATAGCTTTCCGCAATCATTCTCTAAGTACATCCATGACCTCCCATAAACAAATCAATACAATAGCAGTCCTCAACACTCAAAATAATCAAAAGACTTGAATTTATGGTTTTCAATCACCATCCCACGAGTTGCAATAAACAAGTAAGTCTAGAATTCTCAAATAAACTAATAATTAGAGGTTGTGGCAGTGCCCTTACCTTGGTTATCTAAATCTGTTATTCTCCTTCAATTATTGTTTTTGTAACCTTCTTTTAATCTTTGGAAGAGAGTGGCAGAACCTTGGCTGCCAACACATATAGCTATCTCTAATTCACTCCCCTTGAAGAACTATCCAATATACTTGAAACAATAGAGGAGAGAAGGTGATCTTGTGGCTGCTTTGGAAGAAACAAGATGCAAAAATAGTTAGAACCCTAGTAGGAATATTGGGTGGCTGTTCATCTTGAGAGAGAGAAATATATGAACTTGAGAGCTTAAAATTTGGATAAGAGGAAAATGAGATATTTGTATCAGATTTTTGGCCTTAATAGGTTCTCTTTTGCCACCTTTCTTGTACTTCATTTGCAGCCAACATGTGTCTTTAATTTAGTCCACACATTTAAGTAGGTGATGCACCTACTTTTCCATTCAAATTATTTCTTGTGGGCTTGGAAAGATTGGGCCTTGGCTGTCCATTTTCCTCTTATTCTTCAATTCAACTGGGGCCAGATTAATGCAAGTAGGTGTAGTGTACTTGGCCCAATAACATGGTCAAAAGAGTCATAGTAGGTGATGCACCTACTTGGTCCTTTGGACTGGTCAAAAAGTCAAAGTAAGTGATGCACCTACTTGTCACCTACAACCTTAGCTAAGTCAAGTAAGCACCTCAATATTTTATTCCATTTCTAGACCTTAATACCTTTAACTTAACTTAAAACTTATATACACTATGTCACTTTAAACTTTAGACTCAAATACCACCTTATGATCTCAAGTATAAATACTTCCATCGATGTCAACTTAATCGGGTCGCATCAAAATCCACAGATAGTTCACTATAAACCTACTCTATTGTCACTAGTCGCATAGGAAACCGAATCCATAACTATACCACAAGGCAATTTATAGGCATCATATAAATAGAACTAATACACGTAGAATACGGGGTGTTACACAAGAAGTGACTTATTTTCCAGTTCTTCATCCTCAAATTCTTCTTCAGACAGATTTCCCATTGCTGTGAAAGTTTTCTTCATGGACAGATCTGCCTCTTGATTCGTCATTCATCTGTTTGAGGGAATATATTTGTCATTCTTGATTTCCCTTATTTTTTCCGAGGTGCCTCTTTTCTGCTCCAAAGCCCAAAGTGGGCAAAACTTGATGAAGTGATCTGGACTTCCACACTTATGACACATTTGTTCTTTTGTATTCTCATTTGTTTTCTGAGGATTTCTTCTCTGAAATACTTGCCCTCTCTTTAACATTCTGGAAAACCTTTTGGTCATTAGTGCAATATTTTCATCCTCAAAGTCTTCTGGTACAGTAGCCTTTAGGACCAGGTTCCTTTCCATTCTCTTCCCTCCGATTTCTTTTTCTTGATTTTTCTTGAGTTCATATGTGATGAGATTTTCAATTAATTCATCCATAGCTAGCGCATCCAAATCACGAGCTTTAGTGATTGCTTCAACTTTGATTTCCCATGATTCAAGGAGAACACTTAAGATTTCTCTTACTGCCTTTCCATTCGGAACTATTTCTCCCAAAGAGTACACTCGTTAATGATTGAGGTGAACCTGGTGCGCATTTCTTATATAGTTTCATCCTCTGCCATTCGAAACAATTCATATTGCCTGTTCAGATTATCGACTTTAGACTTCTTTACTTGAGTTGTTCCCTCATGAGCAGTTTGTAAAGTTTCCCATAGCTTTAGCATCCAGACATGATGAGATTCGATTGTATTCATTTTGACCTATACCACATATCAAGATTTTCTTGGCCTTGGCATTGTTCTGGATAGCTAGTTTGTCTGCAACGTCCCATTCCTTCCTTTCTTTTGGTATCTCGATAACTCCATCGGTTCCAGTTTTCATAGGTATGGGTTTGTCCGTCCAAAATAACTCCCCATAGATCAGGGTTTTCTCCGATAAGATGATCCATCATGCGATTTTTCCACCATCCGTAGTACTTTCCATTGAACAGTGGTGGTCGAGTTTGTGAAGCTCCTTCTTGTGGGTTTGGTGGTGCTGCCATTGATTCTTTTCAAGATATGAATCTTTTAACAAAAAAGACTTGCTCTGATACCAATTGAAGAAACCTTACCCTTAGAACAAGAACCAGGTTCTTGTATATTTGCCTACGACAGAACACTTTAACAGCCACACAATATTTTTTGTTAAAACCTTCCTCACTCAAGGAAGGAAAAACCTTGTTTTATTATTTTACAACTATGTCACGATTACAACTCATTAATCAATAACCTCAAAAAAAACTCTCGACTAACTATAGTCGACTAACTCTACTCTCCAAGAGGCCAAACCCACCTCTTGTTACAAACCTCTCAATAACTCAACTCTACAAGAAGCCAAACCCACTTCTTGTACAAAAGATCTATGACAATGATTCTAACTATGAATCAAAAACACTTTTATTACAACGACCTCCACATAGAATAAAGTAAACAATTACTATTATAATTTTAATCAGAAAAATTATTTTCAAATTTATATATATATATATATATATATATATATATATATATCCTT
>JAJOOF010009253.1:0-17816 GCA_029582545.1 Solanum lignicaule | reverse complement strand
TTCCTTGATGGTTCACTATCTTCAATAGTCGCATCACCGCCTTCATTTGCCTCCTTTGGATCATTATCATCCACATGATGATTCGGGTCCTCTAAATTATTTGTGGCATCAGGGGTCTCAATGTTCAGTGGCACAGGCGATGAGGTAAAGTTTGGGACATTCTCAAAATATTGAGGTTGATAATTATCAACGACATTCTCAAGTGATGAGAGACTTAGATGACTTGATGTTTGTAGAGTCTGTGGCGTCACGTATGGCATGATATCTGTTTGTGACGGTTGATATGTCATATTTGATGCCTGAGTGAATTCATGAGTGCAACCTCTTGAAATGGAACCAATATTATAATTGGATGTTGCTTGATCATCTTCTGAGGCTGCTTGGGCATTTTGTGTGGCCTGATCCATTTCAACATGTGTTTGTCCTCTTTCAATAGCACGTTCTCTTCTACCAGCAACACCACCTTTTCCTCGCCTACGAACTGAGGGATGCAACTGGACAGATTGTACCACATCTCTTCTATAATCGGCTGACACATGAACCCTGTCAGCCTCATGAACATATTTCAAACAATCAGAACCTTGATCTCGCACCATTTTTCTAAACATGTATAAGGCCTCATATGATGGATTATCACCAAGTGTTTTAGCTTCATCAATCATCGAATGAATATGACGCACCTAAATAAATTAAAGTGAAAGTTATTTAATGTAAAAGATGAAAAAGTGAAGATTTGCATTTCTGTATGTATCCGTGAATCACTGTTGTTCAAAATGGTAAAGATTTATTTTTCCTAACACTAAAAGCTACTCCATTAATCTGATGATTTAGATCGGACTGTCACTTGAGCAATGAATTCACTACCAACTGAAATCTGCAAAAGAGATTTAGTAATAAAAGTGCTTCTTAATAAAAGTATTTGCTACTCTACCACCATTCTTGCGGGTGGCCATTAATGTTTAGCTTTTCTTGTGCAACTGGCTGTTTCCAATCATTCATAAAAAAGAAAACAACATCTACATCACCTCATCAGTAGCCCCACTTCACTACTCTAACTCTTTTAATTTTCCTATATATATTAAGTTAGCATTTTTCTCAACCCTTAGCAGTGAACAAAGAACAATGAAAAACTTAGCCACAACAACATCTACATCACCTCATCAGTAGCCCCACTTCACTATTCTCACTCTTTTAATTTTCCTATATATATTACCTTAGCATTTTTCTCAACACTTAGAAGTGAACAAAGAACAATGAAAAACTTAGCAGCAACAACACTAAACAAAATAAATGACACACTAAAATCAATAAAGACAAATTTAGAAATTTAAGCTAATGAGGTGGCACATACCATAGTTTCATATGCCGTCGAATTAGGCACATAACCTTGTTGATTTTGAGGACGTGAATTAGGATTACCAATAACAAGACGAGTAATGCGCCTGAACCAAATAAGATATGGATCATCATAGCGAAGTGATTCATTATTAATCGGTGCATCACAACTATATTGGAGGCGTTGGTTCCAAAATGATAACCACTGTGCATGTTCCAACTCCCAATTTGCATTTGGTCTTCCCCGACGATCATGACGAAAGTGGTTGGAATCAAATGGAAACGGAGTTGGTATAGCTTGTTGTAGTCCAAATTGCCTCATAACACGATCAGGCAAATGAACCTCGACCACATCCCAACAAAAGATTGGAACTCTAACTCGCCATATGTTTCGTCCAGCGTGACAATAGGGAGGAAGACTCTCAATTAAGTTATTGGAATACGGTTCCCAAATAAACTACATGAAAAAGGAAAAGAGCAAAGTGAGTCTTTACATTTACAATCTTTATAAATAAGTAAAAAATACATTGTACCTGATCTTCTATCATAGAGTCAAGTGCATCCCTATAAACTTTCAACACATGCTTGGTAGTGTTCGTCCAACTAAGATGCGCAAACCATCTAGTAGCATGTGGACCCCTAGGCAAACCAACAGGAGAAATAGTTCTCACATCTCTCTGGGCAACTATTTGAGGACTGAGGACAGTGACTCTCTCCCACGCCCAAATCTAGGAGAAAGAGTTCTAGAATTACATCTCTTAAAATTTTCATCCTCCAATAACACTACGGAGACAAATTAAAGGAAGACTATATATAGGGAGAGAAAATATGATATGAGACACATATGTCCAAAACTAGTAACTGTAAGAAATATAAATAAATTATTTGTACAATTATTAGGTATACCTGAAGTAATGGCAAAAATCCGGCTATCTCATTTTGGGACGCCACCGCTCAACTAGTGCAGTGATCAAACTACGGTCAATAGCAGGCCGATTAGATTTGTAAACACCATATAATCCAGATAATCTAATTACTTCAAGAACTCGTGGATGGATAGGATATTTCTCTATGAGCTTCCAAAAATTTCCATCTTCTCTCCTCGTATTAAGAATCATATTAACATTTCCTTCCCATATATCTTGTGATCTATAAGTAAGTTGTCCTGTTAATACATTCGATTCAAATGGACCGGGATCCAACTTGTATTCACTATTATTAGCCATAAAAAATACCTATGGAATACACATGAAAGTAAACTTAAATGTTAGCCCGAATTATTATGTAATTTTTTCTTGGCAGCACACTTCAAAAGTGAGGTTAAGTTAACAAAATCACATTCAAAAGTTTAAAGGTCATCCTCTTTAATTTTGAAGTGTACTGATATAAGATTAAAAGATTAAATTGCTTACTGAGAACTCCCGAGTCACCAGTGAGCTGGATCTGAGTGATGCTAGGGTCGTTGGTATTCTGGTCAATCGCTGCCAAGGGTGACTACCTCACTGCAATGGTTACATACGTCATATTGATGCAGTGGTTACAAATTACTACACCCAATCTAGTCACCTAAGAGCAAATACAGTTCTGTATTGTTCACATTACAAAAAGGAAATCAAGTCTTACTGATAGAGCTAATGAAGCACTTAGCTTAATAGTGTTACAATTTAGACTTCTAAGCTGCATTACTCATTAGCTACAAAAAAAACAACAGAGGGGTCTCTCTTGTAAAATTGCCTCATATCAAATATTTTAGAGGTAAAATTGATACTTTTTTTGATATAAATTAGAGCAGCTGACAGCGGCAAGAAATTTTGAAATTACTGAGTTAACGATGATAATATATGTGAGATACATAAAAAAAATAGACATACCTCATCCTTTTAACGATAAAGATGAGACATTTACAAAGGAAAATAATGACCCCTAACCCTTTATAAAATTAGATTTCACCTAATCAATTCTAGATGGACAGAATTATGAATTGTATGCAGCTAAATTGTGGGAATATTAAGATGATATCCAAGCATTTCTTCTACTATGTAAAGAGAAAACATACCTCAAGCATAAAAAAAAACTATGTTGTATACTTTTCGAAAGATTTATGATAGTAAAGTTGTCATGAATCTCCCTTTTTCGACAACACCGACGGCGGCGGATTAGGCACAGAGCAGCAAGGGTTGGGAACGTCAATGAATCTAATGGGGAGGCTGCATAAGGGTTTTGAAACTAATAACATAGTGATGCGAACGACATCGTTTGTTTTAGTTTGGGGTAAGTTACTTTTTAAGCTTAAAATGTTATGGACAGTAACGTTTTAACGTTAAAACGTTACTATCAGTAACGTTTTCAGTCTGTTTACTCCGTCAAATATTTGTCCTTTTGTCATTTATTTTTTTTAATAAAATAATACCTAATACGTTACTGTCAAGTACGTTTATACTAGTTTGGTAAAATATTCAAAAAACATATTATTTTGGTGAATTGATTTAAATAATGACTTATTTTGGTCAAAATTTCTATTCAAACCATGAGCTTGAGGGGGGATGTTAACCATAGTGTGAGGTTAAGCAAGCTACCATGGTTAGATAAGTTTACTAGTTTGTTAGAGTCAGTTAAGAGTTTGTTAAATAATTGTTTTTGTACTTGGTCTATAAATACAGCTCTCATGTACTCATTTGCACTAAGTTGTAATGGAGATATAATGAATACAGTTCGTTCCTTCTAGAATTCTCTATTCTTCTTCCTTCTTCCTTTCATTATCAAGCTCCATCTATGGAGTCATCAATTATCTTTACTTGATCTTTCATATCAATAATTAAACGCAAGATATGTATTTTGGACACATATTTCTCATGTAATTATGGTTAAGTAGTACATATTTTTTTATATAAGTTTTAAACTCTAAGGTTAAATTACTTTATTTGGTGTATAAGTAATATAGTCATAAATTTTTATTAAGAACATTTAAAATATATATATATATATATCAAGTAGCTAAAGAAATTTAACATTTACATATTTATACAAATAATTTTAATATTCTATATATAATATAATTTTCTAAGGAAAAAATAATTTGGACAAACCCTAACACCAAATGAGAATATATAACTGAATAGGCATCTATATATCGTACTAAAATTCTTCATGCTAAGAGTTAAAGCTTAAAGCTAATGATAACATGCAGTTTTTGTTAAAGAATCCAATCTAAAAAAATGAAGAATATATTGATGTTGTGAACTTTTGAGGCACTACACGTTCTTATATACTGGTACAGTGGTACGGAGTCAGGTAAATTTGAGGGATTCGTCCGAATTTCCTTTAGTAAAAAATTATACAATATATATAATAGATATTAAATTTTTTCGATTTCTTCGTGTGCATACTTCTTCATTTTGAATCATCCTAATAAAAAATATTGTCTTCGCGACTGCTGGTATAGTAGTACTAGTTTAGTACCCACAAATCCAATGAAAAAATGTATGTTTTTTAGTGCTCTAATTTTAGCTTCTAATTAGCTAGTTAGCTTTAATCTATGAGACGGACACAAAAATAGGCATAAATTAATTAACTAGTTGGTTGGGATATATATAATAACTAAAAAGTTTTCCATCTATATATATATTCATATAAAAATATGAAAATTGTCCAATAAAATAGGGCTAATTAAGTAGATGTTGGTTCCATTTGTTGATAGCATAAATGGTATTTCTATCATCGTGGAAAAAATGAAAAAGAGAAAATTCTTTGCATTTGTCTTTGACCATCCAATATTTCATCTAAATTATTTTGGTATGATGAAAAGATTTTGTTTGAATTGAAATAGGATAAAAGAAAAAAAGTGACTTTCTTCTTAATTTACTCAATTGGATTGTCTTGATTTTTTCTGTTCATTCAACTTTAGTTTACTTTCCTTCTTCGTGTAAAATAAAAAACCTTCAGATTCGATGTTTAATAGTTGATACTATCGTATATAGTGGCGAATCTAAAATTTATCTAAAAAATATTAAAATATAAAAAAATAAATTACGTAAATATATGATATTCATACATAAAAAATTACTTTATCTAACTATACACAACGTAATTTTCCGACCGATCAACCAACTAAACCCAACGTTAGTGGAAAAGCAAACACATTATCTTCAAGAGATAAAAAGGCCAATGACTTGAAAATTCCAATAATTTGAGTAGCCACGTGGCAACACAATGTAACTCAAAAAGTATTTTTTTTTAAAAGTCAAGGACAACATGTTGAACATCTTTGATTATCTCGAAATGATTCTGTGGGCCCACTATGAATATTAGCCCTCCAACTAGTCTTTGATCATCACGTGATCATTTCTTTCCTGTCCTTTTTCGTTTTTCCAATACTGTATTTTAAATTAAGAAAAATATTTTGTTTTAATGTGTTTTGGTTGAAGAATTAGGAAATATTTCTTTAAAATTTGAGGTAAATTTTAATAAATTGAATAGTTCTTTTGCATTCTAAAATTCAATGTTAAAGATTGATCCAATGTTTGGTTAAAGAAAAAATTATATTGTAAGGTAAGCATTGATACATCTATAAAATAAAATAAAACTTCATACACATAATTCATAAATAAATAAGATTTATTATTCTCATTGTGAAAAAAAAAAAAAACGTTTTCCTTCAAAAATATTTTTTGGAATAAAATAACTCTATTTACCAAATACACCTGAGTATTACTCTTTGAAAATATTAAGTCTTAATTACTAGAAAATCGTACCCCTCGATTTTTGTATTCTTGCGATATTAAAATGTGTTGAGCATTTTTTTTAATCTTTTTTTTGGTGAAAAGAGAGACGTGGTTTAGAATTAGATACAAGGGACAATATATCTAATGGAGTACTTTGTAGGAATTCGTAAATTGACCCTCATTTTTCTTAAAAGTAAAACAATATTTACATACGGAAATATAATAATATGTGCTATAGATAAACCAATAATTTAATTTTTGATAGAGCGCTTCGTTGTCGAGCTTTTGGATATTGCAAAGATATTGAGTTCAAGGAATTTAAGGGTAAATCCGCAGGATGAGAAGGGCAATCAAACTAGATGAGATTTCTATAAAATTTTAGAAGAATGTAGAAATTAAAGGTGAGTTTGGAATGACTAATTAGATTATTTAATATCATTTTTAGGAAGACTAGAATGTTCGAAGAGTATTGTACAAAGAATGCAACTTCAATGTCGCATATCACAGGACACATGAGATAAATGAGGAAGTGAGGATCGATACAAATGTCATTCTTAACAGAGGAAATTTGTAGCACTACTTGGGTCTATAATCCAAGAATATGGGAAGGATGACGAGCTAAGATGTCTAATCACATTGTATTGAAGCGAGGGTGATGAAATAGATATTTGTGTCATTTGATGTGATAAGAACATGTCATGGTCTATTATGTGATTGTTAGATCGATTATGTTGTACGGGTGAAAGGTTGGTCACTCAAAATTTCATGTGTTTAAAAGATAAAAATAGTAAAAATGAGAATATTTTAAATAGGTGTCCGAGCGTACTAGAAGAGATAATATTAGAATCGAAGATATACAAACAATTAAATGGAAATAGTCGTCATGGTGGATTAGCGTCTATTTGTTCTCTTACGTACTAACACTACTATGTTAGCATTATCTTATGCTTCCATTTTATTATTACTATAATTTCCTTTACTTTGATAATCTTCAATATTTATACTTTCAAAAAACACTCTTCTTTCTTTGATATATTCATCAGAACTTTTTACTCTTACACTTTCAAATTATAAACGAAAATATATACTTTATTCTTTTCAAATCATTTACGAAAATATATACTTTATCCTTCCTATATTTCACTTACAAACACTTGCAAAAATATATAAATATGTAATTGTTGTTGTTGATTGAAAAGGTTAAAAGATACTAGTACTAAAAAAATATTATTCGATTCCTCATTTAATAAGATAGTGTTAGAAGTACCTTTTATTGTTAGTTTTACTTTTTCTCATAGAGGTGGTCCATGAAAAATTTGATAGGAAAACATAAAAAATAAAAAAAGGAGAAAACTTTGTGATTAGAATTAACCACTTAATTAAGAATAAGATCTAGAGTTTTAATCATTAATCTAAGCCCTAATCTCGCAAGAGTACCATAACTCGATTGGATTAGGATTCACTATTTTTAAATTTTTTATTTCTTATGGGTTACGTCATCGTGTTTAATTAGAGCCGTTAATTGATTATGTGGAGGTTAATTATTTCCACACATTTTGACCCAAAAGTGGGGCTCAATAATTAAAAGAGACATAAAAAAGTGGCTGAAGATAAAAGGCTGCAAAATGTGGATAAGTTAGTGATAACGTTTTATAATAAAGTTTTTTTTATTTTTTTTTAAATTTTAAGATAAGATAATAAAATACGGATATATAGGAGAAAAAGAATTTTCTAAAAATATCTACGCAATGGACGGCCGACCACATTAAAGGGCCCATGTGATGTGCTTTTGCATGCCTTCTTTTTTGACAAATCTGAAAATTACGTACATATAAATTACTAATAAATTTAAAATATGTAATAATTCTAAATATAAAAATATTTCCCTAAGATATACTTATGTACAACTACAATAATAATTGTGTAATCTGTGAAATTTGTGGAAAATAGGTAAGTTACCATTGTACCCTTGACTCCAAGAACATTGTAATAAGTGTGTCCTCAGTTCATATCTAATTGTCATTATTTTATGTTTCACGCCCTTAAGAAACTAGTTAAGTTTACCATTATATTCTGATTTAGTATTTTCTTAAAGTCAAGTTTTCAGTAAATGAATATGATATCAATTTATTTTGAATGATTAATTTGATCAATAAATAAAAATAAATAACATAATTTTTTATATTGATCAAATTCATACTTTTTGGGAGAATAACATACAACGATAAAATAGAAAAATAGGAGTATCATTTATATATTGATATTGTGAAATGAAGAATTAAAATGTTAGTAAACATTTTGAAAATAATAATAATTAATTTTGAGAAGATAACTAAAACTAATATTGAGAATAAGATAATCTTCACTATATTATCTTATTTATTTAACTTTCAAAGTGACGGCTCATGCTCTGTCCCCATCTTGTCGTGTTTGGATCATTCTCATCTGTAATAAATAAAACTATAATATATACTGAAATAACTACAAAAAAAAGTGTTTTCTTTTTTGTCAAATAAAAGAACGGATATTTCCGTCGTGTCACATAAAAAGTTTACTTTATATTATTGAGATGAAAAGGTTGAAACAAGAAGATATTTTTTGTTTTGTTATTTTCTTGAAAGTTATGTTTTGTTATTTTTTAGAACTTCAAGAGCCATTCTTTTCGAATGTGTTAAAATAATGAAAAATTTTAGTGGTTGATTGAAAACAATCTTTGTATTCGACTTATAATGACTAATATTATAATTTTATGATAAAATAGAGTAACCAGTACATATATAATTTATATGATATTTCATCCACTAAGAGTCACAATATATTTTAAGTATTTATATGAATAAATCGAAATATAATTTTTTAAAAAAAATTAATATGGTAATTTGGTATTTAATGACGAAATATGGAACAAGGACTTTAAAACATTTTTATTCATAAAACATTTCACATTAAAATAATTTAGAATCTCATGTGCAATTTGCTCATAATTTTGTGGATGTGAATGAGAGACATGTAGGTGCATTCTCACCTCCGTTGGGTTAAAAGTACGGAATGTATTCCACCGAATGCTTCTTTAGTTTCCTAGCTAAGATTCATATTATATATAAAAAGAGTGATTGATTATACTTAATTAAGAAAGAGAACCTATATTTGTACGGCAAAAGCACTTAATGATGGGTTAAATCAAATACTTTTGTTGTCTAATCATCTACTAATTGATGTTACCCTAACATGGTTTTATTTCTTGCTTAAACAATGTTGATTGTGGTGGATGAATAAAGAATATTCCCATCTTGTGTTATAAAATGGTTCCCATTAATTTGATTCATTTCTTGTGGAAAACTATACCATTTTAAAAATGACCCTAGCTCGAAGAATGGTATCATTCATAAGGGATTGTAAACTTATTAAGTAAACTTTACACTGAAATAAGTTGTGATTTAAGTTTAAAATAGATATATTACTATTAGGGATTGGAAGTTGGGGTCGGATCTAGAGGATTGATTATTGGTTAATGTAAATTTAAAAGTTTTTTAGATGGATATGAAAAAATTGATAGCACTTTGAGTGATCTTTCGATTATTAATAAATTTTAATTTTAATTCTTGCAATATTTAACTAGGCAAAATTTGACTTTCAATTATTTGAAAGGTACAGTTTTGATTCTTTTATTTGTAAATAGTCTAAAATTTTCTAAAGTACTTATCGCTCAACCATTTAGTTACACATGCATTGTGTTAAAGTTGTGCTGTTACATATATGAGTGCAATGTGCTTCTAAAATTAATTTATATATAACATTCTAGTTCCTACATAAAAAAGATCAAAATTACACGTTCAAATAATTAATTTTTTTTTAATTAAATATCAAAGGAATCAAAATTAAATTTTAATAATTATTGAGGGGGACTAAAAAATAATTATCCTATCAATTAATATTTATTTGTAAATTTAGTTATTTTTATCATATTAATTTAAAGCTTTTATGGAATCACTATAAAATTCTATAGTGAAACTTCAAATTTTGAATTCGCGAAGATATTTCCTCTTCTATAGTCTATACTAATGAAACTTTTATTCTTTAAATACTAACCAAACTAATTTAGGAAGAAGAAAAGAGAACCCCAAAACGACATGATAATCTTTTTTTCATTTTTATGTTAAAGTGTATCAAACCACATGATTATCTTTTCTTTAAGAAATTAGAAGTTACTATTTCTTTATCCCTACTTTTTTAGTCTGTTTTTTTTTTTGATACCATACAAAATCCTACCGCAATTATAGTTACGTGCCTAATTATCTGACTGAACGTAAATGATTAAAACATAGAATCTTTTATTTCGGCTAGAAAAAGATTTCCATTAAAACATTCCATTTTATTTGGAGTCTTTATATATGGATAAGTCAAAGTAATCTATTTTTTTTCCCTTACTCTTTCTAATGAATTGTGAGCACTGACAATGCATAATTCTTTTTATACCATTTGGTAAAATTTACTTATTATAAATGATATTGACGTTTTTTCAGATGATTCAGTTAATTTGGACTTTTGGAGGACGATGCGGATGATTTGGGATCGATTCCATCAGAATGTCTTTTGAGTCGAGTCTGCCTCATAGAGTTTTGTTGAGTGTGGTTTACATCCTCTGTGATATTACGTGTTTGGTTAAACTTTTGAGAAATAAAATATATTTGTTTATATATTTAAAAAGAATAAGGTGTTTGACCAAGCTTTTGGGAGATTAATAATATTTGTTTTTTCCAAAAAAAATTATTTTAAAAAAAGTGAGGTATTTAACTAAATTTTTGGGGAGACAATAAATGTTAATGGGATAAATAACACTTTTGAGAAAAACATACGTAATTGCAACTTTTAGAAGTTTGGGTAAAATACAAATTAATTCTCACAATTTTTTTTAAAAATAATAAAAAAACATTTTTTAAAATTAATTAATTTTTAAAAGCTTAATAAAACATGTTGATATTAAAATTAGTCAATCTCCATTTAATTACTAATTAAATTACTGTTATTCCATACTATTAATATTTCAAATACAACATATATACTTTTTACATTTTTTTTTTAAACACATCTTTCAATTGATTAAAGATTAAAAATATATTTCGTCATCTAACATGTTCTTGAATTAATACAGCAAGTAATTTTCAACTGTCAATGTCTTAAAAAAGCAATAAAATTCTTCAAAACCCCATAAAAAATCACGTGATTCACTATATTGTTGGAAGTTCCAAACAACCAATTAAGGGGTCAATTTATTTATTTTTGGTTTCAATCACTCAAAACAAATCAGAATTGTCTCTCTATTATTGAGGGACATCCTTGTTCTTCTCTCATTATTATTATTATTATTATTGTATTAAATATACATGCACAATAAATTCCACGTCTCATTAATTATATAAAGAGCTAGATAAGGATATGTTTTATTTTGTCTTTTACCCTAAGTAGTAAAAGCAAACAAAGTTTCCTTTGGACTAAAGTCTCTTACGTAATTTCCACAAACTTTGGTTGTCATTATTTGATCAATTCTTCTACGTAGTATACTTTTTAGACGTGTTTGACCTACTGGCATTCTAAATTTCTTTGCCTTATAAAAGTTTAAGAAATATATTTATATAAAAAAATTAAGAGAGTGTTTTGTAATGGAAGAAAATATTTTTTTTTTATCATGTTTATTTCGTAATTATCTCCCATGAAAATAAGTTAAAACAAATTATATAAGTGATATTTTCTATCGATTGATCTACTTTCATCATCTTGAGAGTCTGTTTAGATTGATTTATTTTAAATGTTTTAAGTTAGAATAGCTTTTAAGTATACTTATTTTTAAGTCAAAATAATAAAAATAAGCCATTAACTATAAATTAGACTTTAACTTATAAGTCATAAGCTATAAATCTAGTAAAAAAAGTTCTAACTCTCCGCCCACCTTGCCTAGACTATGGTCAAAATAATATTATTCTACTTATTTTCAAAATATAAAAAATAAGTACTTAATTATTTATTTGTAAAGAAAATATTTTTCTTGAAAAACATCTTCTTCCTTTCATATCAAACACACCTTCAAACATTAAAATATTCCACACGTTTTTGCAATATTAGTCTTGTGGATTACAAATTAGGGTAGGGAATATTAGTATTAAAATTTGACTTGTTTTTCTTGCTAGCTAGGACATGTATTTATGTTGTGAACGAAAGAATATTTAGCTCAAATACGGCACTTATAATTATCAAAACTTACAATTATTTGAAGGAAATCAATTTCATAATGATATCTAATCAATTTAATTTTTCCCAAAAGTAATATTTGTCGGTCTAACTTTAGAAAATTTGAGGGTACTACTAAGGAGGTAATGTAGATGCTAGTAAAATTAAGATTGCAAATTCATCTTTGGGGAATAACCTAAAATATTTCATTGTACAATTATTTACTTAAATAATTTTTAAACGTTTGATTGAGTTAAAATGTGTTTTATATGTAAATTGCTTTAAACAAGATTTGTGTGATGAATTCGGTCAAAAAATTAAAGCATGTATGAAATTTCGAACCTATGCCTCAATCACCCTGGCAGGTGTGTTTAAAATATGTTTTGAAATATGTACTGATAAGAAAAATTATCAATGCCTAATAAATTAGCCAAATTACTTCTTCTTTTATTAATTGGGTAAAATATAGCAATGTAGAAAAATACATTTTAGCAATTCAAGTCAAGCACTATAAAATAATTTCAACAAGAAAAAAGTCTCTTTTTTTGGAAAAACATTTGTGCATTACCATATATAGTTTCCCTTTATTTTCAAACTGTTTGACCAATATGTGAAAATGCCTTTTAAAACTAACCATACATTTAATGAATAAGCATAATTATTTAAATAATCTTACCAAATAGATTTGGTTTGTAAACACATCATTAAAGACTTCCTTAGAATAACTCAACATCCAATTGATCACGAAATCAAATCATATATCATATGTTTGAATAAGTAAAAAGTTTAATTATGTGAAAAAACTTAATAGGAGACTTTATTTAGACATATAATGAAAATAACTTAATAGAAGACTTTATTTAGAAATATAATAAAATGAAAACAACTTAATAGAATACTTTATTTAGAAATATAATAAAAATAAAATCAAAATGACTAGATTTTTTTTTTAAAGGGTAGATTTTTCACAAACATGTGTCTCCACTAGATGGAATATAAATTAATAAACTACATTATCTAAATCTACAAAAAATATAATTCCTATATTACCCAAAAATGAAGCCACCTACCCTCACATAATTACCAAATTGCCACCTTATCTCTACCTTAAACCTAAATATATTTTTTTTGTTCCTCATTTTATATTGTCCTGTCCTTCCTCCTCTCTCTCTTTGTAAGCATTTTTTTTCCTCCTCAAAAAATCAACTTTCTCTCACTATATATCTATATATCTCTATAGTTTCGATTGTAGCAAAAAAAAAAAAAACTTTAATCATATAGGACCTTAATTTCCCCAAAAAATCAGAACCCCAGAATCAGTTCTTGTTCTTCTTGTTGTTGTTTTTCTTGGATCATGTAAAAAAGACCCATTTGGATTTGGATCTTGATTTGGGGATTTGATTGAATTGGGTTTTGATTGGAATTCGGGTTTTTCAGCCATGACCCGTCGATGTTCACATTGTAGTACCAATGGACATAACTCAAGGACTTGTCCTAATAGGGGTGTGAAGTTGTTTGGGGTCCGATTGACTGATGGGTTGATCCGAAAAAGTGCTAGTATGGGTAATTTGACCCATTTTGCTAGTGGAAGTGGAGGTGGTAGTACACCTCTAAACGGTGTCGTTCATGACTCACCTGGTGATACACCTGATCATCCTGCTGTTGGTGGTGGCTCTGCTGATGGTTATGCTTCAGAGGATTTTGTTGCTGGTTCTTCATCTAGCCGTGAAAGGAAGAAAGGTTTGATCTTTTTTGAGTTTTGATAAGTTTTCTTGTTTTGGGTGTTTGTGAAAATTGCATTTTTGTGGTTCTTGATTGTGTTAAATGTTTATAAAGCTGATTTTTTTTTTATGAATTGTGGTTGAAGTTTCAATTTTTAGAGTTTTGGTGTTTGGTGCTGTTGTTGTTGTAGATGAATGAAACGAGATATGTTATGAACATGTTTTTTCAAGTTGATGAGTTTAATCTGTAATTTTGTATGTATTGAAGAAAACAAAAGATCTTGGGAGCTTTCTGTTTGGCAAAAGTGGACCTTTTTGCTCAATCCAATTTATTGTCAACTAGTAATTCAATCAAAGAATGTGGTTCTTATTCTTTTTGTTTCTTATTGCAAAACCTTGCCAGTTTATGAATTGGGTTTTTTTCTAAGTTCCTTATTTTTGTATATTTGAGTTAACTCATCTAATTACTCTTGTCGATAGAATGCGATTATGAGTTTTAGGTCAAGTTATTTTATTCGGTCACTTTCCTCTTTGGCTTAGTAATTCAGACATAGCATAAAAATGATTGATCATAAGGCTTTATTTGAGTTGCTTGAAATTCTAATTTACTATCTTCTGGTGTTGTTTGAATGACTTGTTAGACATCCATTTGACCTGCTCTGTTAAATGAACACTGAGAATTTCGTTGGCATAATGCTTGAGCTCCCTCCAATTTTTCCTCTCTTCTGATGATTTTTACAATGTGAAATGGGTGGAGATTTGTGCATTCTTAACAATCTGTTCTCATTTCTAGAGAGAGAGTGTGTGAGTGGATGAAAGTGACCTGTATTTTCTTTCTTAGTTGTATAAAGCTTTGTAGATTTGCTACTCTTCATCTTTTGCAGAAGCACTTCTCATTTCGGAAATTTTGATTTTCAAATTATTAAAATTTTTCTCCTTTATGGTGGTTATGTTTTTTCAGAAGTGCTGAAGTTGATATAATTCCTCATATTGCTTCTGATGAATTTATATTGCTTTTCTTGCTATGTTGGTTCTTGAAATTACTGTTTTGTTTTTGTTTTTGAAACTGGTAACATTGGATCTTGAAATAACTTTAGAATATAATTGCAGGGGTTCCCTGGACTGAGGAGGAGCATAGGATGTTTCTACTTGGTTTGCAAAAACTCGGTAAAGGTGATTGGCGTGGAATTGCTCGTAACTATGTGATCTCTAGAACGCCCACCCAGGTGGCAAGCCACGCCCAGAAATATTTCATTAGGCAAAGTAATATGTCAAGGAGAAAAAGACGCTCCAGTCTGTTTGATATTGTTGCTGATGAAGTAAGTAAATTCTCACTTATAGATAATTATAATAATGTGCCCCTTAAAGTTTTATAGACCAAATTGTCACCATGAAATTGTGAACTTGTTATTTTTCATAAAAGGTGTTGTCTTTTGTTCTATCTTAAGATTCTCTATTACTATAGTTCTCTTGCATAATTATCAACTAGATGTTTAGTTCTGTTCCATACTGCTATCATCTGCTATGTCAAAGACACACATGCCTGTATGCTCTACCATCATACTTTTGGATTGAATATGTTTCCAGTGAATTTTCTTGTAATGTTTATTTATTTTTTTCTTTTTGTTAATACCATAGTCGGGGGACACTCCAATGGTATCAAGGGATTTCCTCGCAGATGATCCTGCACAAGCTGAGATGCAAAGCAACAATCTGTTGCCTCCTACTCCTGCTGTGGATGAAGAATGTGAATCAATGGGTTCAGCAGCTTCTGCCAACTCCATCGATGGGGAACATGCTCCTCCTATACCAGAAAGCTCACAATATCAGCATCCACTTGTTTATCCTGCTTATGTTGCTCCATTTTACCCGATGCCTTATCCATGCTGGCCAGGTTACACTGCAGAGCCAGCAATAGCTGAGACCCATGAAGTTCTGAAGCCAACAGCTGTTCATTCAAAGAGTCCAATTAATGTTGATGAGCTGGTTGGTATGTCAAAGCTAAGCTTAGGTGAATCCATTGGTGATGCTGCCAAGCCACCTTCTCTGTCACTAAAGCTGGTCGAGGGCTCCTCCAGGCAGTCAGCTTTCCATGCTAATCCGTCATCTGGTAGCTCAGGCATGAACTCTAGCCACAATCCAATCCATGCAGTTTAGTGGGGTGCATTCACATGATATGTTTCCTGTTAATATATGAAAATGCTCTCTAGTTTGGTTGGTTAGTTATAGTTCTATTTGTTGGGTCGATCTTAATAAGACTGTTTAGGTGTTAAATGCTTAGTTGGCAATACTCATAGCTTTGTAGGCACTCTTGTTTTGAAGTATTTAAGTTGTTGACTTTGAGTCGAAAAATTTCCTTCTCCTGCTTGAAATTCTTTTAATTGTTGGTTTAGATTGTCACAACTGTGATTATCGAGATAGTGGAAGTCCATTTTTCCAGCTTAAATTTAAAGAAACAGGGTTTCTTCGTTCTCTGCCTGTTTCCCTAATCTGGCAGCGCACGTAAAAGTTTGTGGAGATGTGAAACTGTAGTTCTTTGGATGAATCGATTATTAAATGAAGTTGTGTGCAAGTATTTTTTTAGCCAAGTAATAGTATCAACTTGTCAAAGAGTATGACTAGTACATAATGAAGATAGTAAAGAGGGTGATCCTATCTGAGCTTTATATCTTGATAAGGTGCTACGGAGTCTTCTTGGATCTGAATGTTGGGATCCCATCTTAATATATTCCGGTATAGAAGTTCTGTACTGGACTGTTGATAAGTTCACGTGGAGAAAGCGAAGGACGAGTTAAAGATACTGGTTTTCTGTCTTTCCTTGTAGGTATGACTCCTGAAGGAACTGAGCAACAGTAAACTGATGCAGCCAATACCATGTCATGCATGCAATTCGAGCCACGCACCAGCTACTGTGCGAATAGAAGGTATGATAGAGCAGGTCGAATGATATTAGAGAGGCCAACGACATTGGACCAAGTTTTGGCGTCGTACTATGCAGAATTTTAGCATGGTTGGAAATGTGATGTTGAGAAGTATTGGAATAGTCAGTGACATGTTTGTTGGATACATTTTAAGTGGAGATTTAGCTTTCATCTGCAATTTGAGTTTTGCAGAAATCCCATTAGTGTTTAGGAAAATGAATGCTATGATGGAAAGGAAAGCCTAGCATTAAATTGGGTGAACTGTGGATGGTCTGCATTTAAGACACTGAAAAAGTGGTAGTAGAAAAGATGCTAAGTATCTTCTTGCAATAGTTGCCATAAGTGAAATAGTCAAGTTGTGCGCAAGCTGAAAAGATGCTAAGTATCTTCTTGCAATATTTGCCATAAGTGAAATAGTCAAGTTGTGCGCAAGCTGAAAAGATGCTAAGTATCTTCTTGCAATATTTGCCATAAGTGAAATAGTCAAGTTGTGCGCAAGCTGAAAAGATGCTAAGTATCTTCTTGCAATATTTGCCATAAGTGAAATAGTCAAGTTGTGCGCAAGCTGAAAAGATGCTAAGTATCTTCTTGCAATATTTGCCATAAGTGAAATAGTCAAGTTGTGCGCAAGCTGAAAAGATGCTAAGTATCTTCTTGCAATATTTGCCATAAGTGAAATAGTCAAGTTGTGCGCAAGCTGAAAAGATGCTAAGTATCTTCTTGCAATATTTGCCATAAGTGAAATAGTCAAGTTGTGCGCAAGCTGAAAAGATGCTAAGTATCTTCTTGCAATATTTGCCATAAGTGAAATAGTCAAGTTGTGCGCAAGCTGAAAAGATGCTAAGTATCTTCTTGCAATATTTGCCATAAGTGAAATAGTCAAGTTGTGCGCA
>JAJOOF010009252.1:0-17798 GCA_029582545.1 Solanum lignicaule | reverse complement strand
TGACGATGTCATCACAGGTACGCTTTTATTATGCCATCAGCCTGCTACAGTATTATTTGATCCCGGGTCCACATTCTCGTATGTATCTGTTTATTTTGCTCCCCGATTGGGTATGAGGTCTGAGTCTTTGACAGAGCCGATTCATATTTCGACCCCGGTGGGTGAGTCCTTAGTAGTGGATCAGGTATTGCGATCTTGCTTAGTGACTATCCAGGGTTATGATACTAGAGTTGATCTTATTCTGCTAGATATGGTTGATTTTGATGTGATTCTGGGCATGGACTGGTTATCCCCCTACCATGCGGTCTTGGATTGCTACACCAAGACCGTTACTTTATCCATGCCTGGCATTCCCCCAGTGTTGTGGCAAGGTGCTTATAGTCACACACCGACAGGGATCATCTTTTTTATGCAGGCTAGATGGTTGGTTGCTTCTGGGTGTTTAGCTTAGTTGGCCTATGTGCGAGATGTGAGCAGGGAGGACCCTTCAGTTGACTCAGTTCCTATGGTTAGAGAGTTTGCAGATGTGTTCCCTATAGACCTACCTGGCCTACCCCTAGATCGAAAGCATTTGTCCAAAATTTGGAAGGAACACTTGCATGCGTTAATAATGCACGATCCATTGAGATGTTTACGTTTAACACAACCATTTTGTTTTGGGGTATAAGGACAAGACAAACGTTGTGTAACACCATTGTCTCTTAAATATGAGGTTAATGCCTGATACTCTCCTCCCTAATCTACTTGAAAGCTCTTAATTGGACGACCAAAGTATTTTTCCATAATTTTTCGAAATTGAATAAAAATGGAAGGAACTTCAGACTTGAATTTAAGAAAATAGATCCAGGTATATTTGCTATAATGATCAAATAAAATGACATAATATTTATATCCATCATTCGAAACAACAAGTGATGGACCCCAAACATCCGAAAAAATTAAATCTAAAGGGCCTGTCGCTTGAAAACTAGACTAAACAAATGGAATTTTATGACTTTTGCTAACAGTGCAGGTTGGACACAAACTAGAGGACCCACAACTAGACAAAATAAAAGTATTAGATGGCAAATCCCGACGAGCGGTAGGATAAGATGCATGAGCCAAACGCGCATGCCAAACACCAAGTGAAGATGCATATGAAGCTGGTGAAGAAATTGACTTCAATATCGGAAGGGAATATAAACCTCCATCATTCGGTCCTTTGTGAAGAGTTGCCCTCGTTTCCAAGTCCTTAATCAAAAAGTAGTTAGGAAAAAATCCAATGGACACTTAGTTAGAATTAGTAAAAGAACTGATAGATAATAAATTTTGGGTAGCTGTGGGAACATGAAGAAGACTATCAAGAACATATGACTTATCAGAAATAAATAGAGATCTTTTGCCAATATGCGAGATGGGCAATTTGGAACCATTACCTAGGGTAACTTCTTCAGGACCATGATATTATGAGTGAATTGCAAAGTTGTCAAGATCAGATGTTAGATGATGCGTAGTGCCACTATCCATCAACCAATTTTGTGTCGCTTGGAAAGAAGTACTTGCCAGATTTGAAGAGGGAAGTCCAGATACTCGATCTCCATTCGTAGTCCTAGGTGACGGGCAAACACGTGCAATGTGACCCTTTCCTTCACCATTATGGCATACAATTCCAGAAAAATCAGAGGAAGTTGGTGGATTTCTTGAGTAAGTTTCCGAGTGAGATATGGGGGCATAATGCCGAATTTGAGATTGTTGTGAACTTCCATGGCCAGAAAATCATCCATGACCTCGACTAGTATGCCCCCTACCGCGTCCACACTGTGTAGAGATTGAACTTTGTGTGTATTGTGTTGTTGGGGCAATAACAATACTAGCTTTTTCACATTTTTATTGTCTTTCTTCATTTAACAACATACCATAAAGTGCATCAATGGCAACATCCTCATGACGTGATTCAAGCGACCTTGTGAAGGGGCGATAGGCAGGGCCTAATCCAGCAAACTCCACTAAGTTGTCATGAGCGACTGGGTGTTGCAAGGCAGCTAACTTATCAGCAATTGCTTTTCCCCTTGCACGTAACTTTCAATAGTAGCATTATCATGACGCAAGTTGTGTAATTACACATTAAGTTCTCGAATAAGTGGTTTAGACCTAGTGGCATAGGCTGCCACAAGTTTTTCCCAAGCCGCACGAGCTATTTCTGCTCCAACCAATTGAGGGAGAATGCTTTCTGAAACTGAAACAACTATCCAACTCAAGACGAGTTGATCTTGACGCACCCAAACCTTATATGCAGGATTTGGATGATCACCATCCAAAACACACGGTGGTACTGGTTTGCTCCCATCAATATAATGGTTAAGACCACAACCACAAATCATTGGAAGAAATTGTGTCTTCCAAAACAGAAAATTTGTTGACGTAAGCTTTACATGAAACTGGTGAGCAAGATTAGGCGTAGGAAAATAGTTTCCCATGGTATTTGTTGAAAAAACCGAAGCTATCAAGGTAGATGCATTTGTTGAAACAACCAAAGCTTCCAAGGTAGAAGAGTTCACATTATTTTCTCCCATTAGGATAAGTAGGATAGGTCGTTTCTGATTTTTCTCAGATATTTTTTTTTAACAAAAAGAAAACAATGGTTGTTAAATCACAAAAGGCTCAAATACCATGAAAAAGTTCTTCATTCATATCTATATAATACGTATAACAATAATGAATATATATAAAGACTGTTAGTTTGCACGACCTAGTAATTTACTGATATTAATTTTTCACCTAACTGTGAAACAGGTTACCTAACATGTTCCAAGAAAGCAGTAAGGACAGTAAGTAAAAACATAATATTTTTACGTGGAAAACACCCAGCTCAAAAGGTGTAAAAAATCACGACATGTACCCCTACATGATTTAACTCCAACTTCACTAAATCACTGAGCTTGCACAAAAGATAGATTACAAACTTTGCAACCTACCTTAACTTCAAGTTATGGATTTAGATTACAACTCTTGTAATCCTAGGAACCAACTCTAATTCCTAACCTTCAACACAAACCTCCCAAGGTATGCGTTCCCAACTCTTCGAGTTATCACAACCTGAAGACAACACTTCTAATTCAGTTTATAACTCACTGAACTAAGATATCAAGACTCAATCACAAAGAAAAACTCCTAACACATAAACTCTGTAGAAGGATTAGGTTCTTCGATGTGTTCCTTCAATTCGTTGGTAGCACTTGCGAAGTCAATTTTGCAATTGCTCGTTTTGCTCTGTAAGTGCACAAGTATTATGGACAACTTCACCTTTATTTAAGCACAATTCATCATAGAATTATTGTTTACTTCAAACTCCTCATTGACTTGAACTCTCTTGACTTAGAGTTCTACTTCAAGTAAGACTCATTATTCAATTCAAACTCCTTGCTTCTTTAGACTCCTTCTTCAAATTACATTTATTGATTCTTTTTTATTGTAGTCAAACTCCAACACTTCAATTTAGCAGTAACTTGAAGAGTTCTACTTTAAGTAAGACTCCTTCTTCAATTAAAACTCCTTGCCTCTTTAGACTCCTTCTTCAAATCAAACTCATTGATTTTTTCTCTTCAATTCATCAGATGTTTATTTCCTTGGGTTTTCTCACGAAATTAACATTATTCATTCCTTTATTTCTACACTCTTGTCTTTGTTCATTCTAAAAGCTTTTTCGAATTTAACTGCTCGTGAAAGTGCACCTTTGGACCATATTGACTGACGTGTTTCGTCTTTCTTTGTCAATCATCAAAACTGCATAAATCTCAAGAAATTCTCCCCTTTTTGATGATGAAAAACCTTTTTTCTTTGTGCATTCAAACAATTTTATCTGTAGACATTGAAGCATGAAATACTAACATGAAACAAGTTAGTCAATGGGTTATAAACACTGCACAACTCTTATCTTCCCCCTTTTGGCATCATTGAAAAGCTATGTAAATCCTATAATATACGAGCTAGATTGATCAGTTAAACTATTCATGGCCACTGGGTATCACCAAAACAATCAGATAACGACTTCATGCAACATAATAATGTATCATAGAGAACAAGAACAAGAGTCATTAAAGCAATAGATAATCATCCCATTAAACTGACAGATAATGTACTATATAAGATCGAAGTCATACCGAATGAAGCAAAATCTATTGAGCACTAATAAAAAAACAAACACTGGACATAAGTAGAATAAAGCTATAGACACTAACATTGAAAAGTGAAGAGAAGAATGGAAAAGTGGCAATAATTGTGTCAACCAACGAATAATTTCAGCATTTTCATCCCTTTCTTCATGAAGAATAGCCTGTAGAGCTTAAATTCTTATCCGAAGGACATTTTTTTTTCTCATAAGCTGCATAAGTAGCCTCTAATTCAGCAATTTTATCAGTGAAAATATTATTTCAACCTTTTCTTTGGAGTATCAATTTTCCTCATGAGGCATGTAGATCAACATGGTTCATCTATTGAATAACCTCTTTTTTCTTTTTCTTTTTTTTTTCATTTGAAAAGTCCATGCCTAGATTGAAATTGAGTATTCCTCAAAAATCACTATGGGAATCATGCCATTTTTTTTCATGCTAGCTCTAAGATCTTCTTTAATAATGGCTTTCTCTTGACACTTATGATTTCTAGATGGGAGTTCAAGGTGGAATAGAAAAAAAGATGTGTTTCTGGAGTTGGATCTTCCTCATGAAATGAAAATGAGGAACTAGATTTTCCTCCTCAAATGAGAATTATATATGTACTAAGTTAAGAGAAATTTGAAGAGGACATCATCACAAATATCAAAAGATGTATTTTGGTGAATATCTGATTTAAACTTGAAAAATACTAATCAAGAGGGCTAAGTGAGAGAGAACAATTTGGAAGAATAAGACTCTTGAGCTTTGCCGATTATTTTATTCTGTAATAGAACAATTAATACATGAAACTTGAGTGCTCAACTGTTTCACTTTATACAATATTAACCTCCATCAATATATAACATACCTGATAAAAGCAATTTTGTGATCATTGTTGCTTCTTTTACCATTTCTCTGCACAATCTAATACAAAATTAGGTTAAAACAAGTCAAGGATTTGGAATTGGGACACACAAATAAATGTGTAAGACTGAATTGAATAACATTTCAGCTCATAAAATTAAGGAGAACAATTATTCTAGCCAATCATTGATGGGAGTTCATGCAATCTTAATCATCCCCAAGTCTAACTTATTCTTTTCATAATGCTCCCTACTTAGTGTCACAATCCATAAATTGTTGTTTGACAAAGAACAACGTGGTCCAACAACCACATACTTTTGTGGATAAATCAGTTTCAAGATTCATTGTTCCCCCTATCAATATGCCCTTCGTCTGTTCAACAAATGAAACATGTGGTACAATGTGTTCCAATGCACTTTCATCAGTTTCACTTTAATCCTCATTTTTTTTGCTTCCCCCTTACATATGCATTAGCTCCACTTTTTTCTTCCTTTTTTTTTAAATGACACATTCCCTTTTTTTGAGAAGTGAGCGAAAAGAACTTTTGTTTGACTTCATTGATATCTCTTAAGCAAGAAATATCTATGAATTAAATCACTTGCTTCCTTTTAGGTTCACCTGCAAAATAGCTTAAGGGTTAGTCTTAGGAACCCAGACAAGCTTGGGTCCTTTCTTATGATCAAAAGGGTGAATCAGATTTCTTCTCACCCATCTAGGCAACTGGTCAGTGGACCTGTTTCTGCCAACAAGTATAAATCTGTTTCCATTTGCGAATTTAGTATTTCTTTTTCTAAAATCATTAGCAACTGGACACTCAGTAGTTGGATGACTAATTTTACCACAAATATAGCACAAATCTTCAGAGATAGTATTTTCTTTATGGAATCCTATACCAGCCTTCTCATTGTGTACCCTATCACTCAATTTCTTAACAATTCTGGAGGAATCCGTCCATCTATTAGACTTTCAAGATCCATTTTTAACCTGAAAATTTCTAGGTTCAGTTTTTTCACCTTATCTTTTTCACAAAAAAAATTAATTTTGCATTCTTTTAAATCATGTTCTAATTTCTTCCCAGTATCATTTATCTTCCTTTTTTCAATAATGGACAACTTAAGAATTTCAGATTTCAAATTCAACTTTGATGACTCAAGTTTATTAACCTGTTTCTTTAAAGAACAATTTTCTTCTTCAATTACAGTTTTGCAATTTTTGAGATTCATGCACTTAAATTTTTGATCTGCAAAATCTTTAAATAATTGATCTCTTTCATAGGTTAATTCTTCAAAATCATCAAATAAGCTACTTATCATGCTAATTAGTTCTCTTTTAGACGAAAGATGCATTTTTTCTTTCAAGTCAAGGATACTTACCTCAGATTTTGCTTCTTCTTCTTCCACGTTTGAATCTCCAATAGCCATGAAAGCGAACTCATCGACCTTTCCATCATCAGTATGTTCTGATCCTGTTTCTTTGTGTGCGTCCATGAGAGTATCCCAAATTTGTTTTGCAGTTATGCAACTAGATATTCGGCGATACTCATTTGGTCCAAGGCCACAAATAAGAATAAACTTAGCTTTGGCATTCATTTCAAGAATCTTGAAGTCAGACTCCTCGTATTCACTCTTTTCTTTTTGTACGTCATTATTTTCAGCATCCTTCTTAGTTGGGTATTCTGGTCCATCAATAACTATATTCCAAAGTTCATAATACTCAACCTGCATAAAAGTTTCTGTCATTGGTTTCCACCATGAGTAGTACTGGACATTGAATAAACGGAAACTTGTTGTTATCTTGTCCTTCACAATATCCGAGTGGAGGTGCAGAATTCATCTCGATGCATTCTTAAGTGGTTAAACTTTTGACAAGAAAACTTACTCTGATACCAATTGTTAGTCTGCACGACCTAGTAATTTACTGATTTTAACTTTTCGCCTAAGTGTGAAATAGGTTGCCTAACGTGTTCCAACAAAGCAGTAAGGACAATAAGTAAAAACATAATATTTTTACGTGGAAAACACCCGGATCAAAAGGTGTAAAAATCCACGACATGTACCCCTACATGATTTAACTCCAACTTCACTAAATCACTGAGCCTCCACAAAAGATAGATTACAAACTTTGCAACCTACCTTAACTTCAAGTTATGGATTTAGATTACAACTCTTGTAATCCTAGGAACTAACTCTAATTCCTAACCTTCAACACAAACCTCCCAAGGTATGTGTTCCCAACTCTTCGAGTTATCACAACCTGAAGACAACACTTCTAATTCAATTTATAACTCACTGAACTAAGATTACATCAAGACTCAATCACAAAGAAAAATTCCTAACACATAAACTCTGTAGAAGGATTAGGTTCTTCGATGTGTTCCTTCAGTTTGCTGGTAGCACTTGCGAAGTCAATTTCTCAATCGCTCTTTTTTCTCTGTAAGTGCACAAGTATTCTGGACGACTTCACCTCTATTTAAGCACAAGTCTTCATAGAATTATTGTTTACTTCAAACTCCTCATTGACTTGAACTCTCTTGACTTAGAGTTCTACTTCAAGTAAGACTCATTATTCAATTCAAACTCCTTGCTTCTTTAGACTCATTCTTCAAATTACATTCATTGATTCTTTTATATTGTAGTCAAACTCCAACACTTCAATTCAGCAGTAACTTGAAGACTTCTACTTTAAGTAAGACTCCTTCTTCAATTAAAACTCCTTGCCTCTTTAGACTCCTTCAAATCAAACTCATTGATTCTTTCTCTTCAATTCATCAGATGTTTATTTCCTTGGATTTTCTCACGAAATTAACATTATCCATTCCTTTCTTTCTGCACTCTTGTCTTTGTTTATTCTAAAAGCTTTCTCGAATTTAACTGCTCGTGACAGTGCACCTTTGGACCATATTAACTGACGTGTTTCGTCTTTCTTTGTCAATCATCAAAACTGCATAAATCGCAACAGAGACCAATCAACGAGAAACCTACAGGAACTAGGCGTTAAGGATTGAGGAGAATTAGTCTCCTTAGACATCCTAACTTACATAACCTTTATATATAGTTTAGATATACTAGGAGTCGATATCTAAGAAGCCTATCCTTTACAATATTTGTTGATTAAATTTTCCCTTTTCTAATACACGTACTTTTATTCTTCATTTTTGTTCACTTAAAAATAATACTTAATTTTTTGCATAACTCTATTCGAAGATTAATTATTTCTTATGCAATCAATCAGAAGGCTGCATTATCGTAACCAAAATTTTGCACTGAGATTAATTATTCCAACCAAATGACTCATTAGTTTTTATATTAATTAAAAATGATCAGCTTTAATAATACAAATTTATTTTTATTGACTTATTGTTATCAAAGTGAGCTATATTTTATCTTAATGGCTAATGACAAAGGCTTTTTAATATGCGGATCATTTTACAAGAAAATATAGCAAAATTTATCATTGTACTTTGCAAAATAATTCAATATTTGCGTCAGAATTTTAAAAATTTGTGTCATTAATTCGACAATAACACCACCATCTTTTAAACATATGAACAAACGGCTAATTCTCAATAACCCAAACTAAATTAACCATTCTCAAGTTTCAAATCATTCAAATGAAAGTCAAACATTATTCAAGTATATATATTTAAGTGATATTTATTAGAGTATGGTGGTCAAGTTTAAACTATTTAGCAAAGATCAGGAGCAAATTTAAATAACTTTACATAATTCAAAGGCTAATTTTTTTTTTCTTGTAAAGAAAAGCTATGCATCGAAATAGCAAAGATCAGGAGCAAATTTAAATAACTTTACATAATTCAAAGGCTAATTTTTTTTTTCTTGTAAAGAAAAGCTATGCATCGAAAAGCTTATGTCATTTGTTAATAAAAACAAACTCACTTTTGTATTAAGAAAAATAGATCTAAAAAAAAAGAAGCTATGCATTGTAAAGCTTATGTCATTTGTTAATAAAAACAAACCGACTTTTGTAATAACAAAAAATAAATCTGACGTCAAATATTAATGGAGAAAAATAAGGAAAATACATAAATTTCCTCCTGAACTTGTGCTGAAAAGTCAGTTACACGCTCAAACTATTGTGGCGACCTATTACACACCTAATCTTGTTCAAAGTGATATTAATACTCCTTCCGAAGACAATCTCAGTTTTGTGTAAAATGGTGTTGTACACGCGTAAATAATATTATTTAAAAATTTTAAAATCTTTTTCCTTGATATTTTCTTTAACTTTTGCAAAAAAATTAAAAATCTGGGCATCTTCCCTCTCTCACCATACATATCTCTTTTTAAAATCTATTTATTCTTCCTTCTCCATTGCTCATAAATTGAAGGGGAAAATAAAAATTTGAAGAGAAAATAGGAGTCAGTAAGTCGATTATGAAGTATAGAGATGTTGGTGGCGGTGATAGACGATGGGCAACACCATTGTGGTCGATAGAACAAATAAAAAATTTCAGATCTGTAAAATTCTTTAAATTTTTTGATAAGTATGTATGCAAATCAAGCATTTCATTAGTATTTTTTTTATGTGTAATTGATTAATCAAATATGTTATTGATGATATGAGACATAAAAATAACATTGTGGTGGTGGTTGGTAGTTCTCCGGCGAGAATAGAGAAGACAAAGATTGAGAAATCATTTTCTTTGGTGAACTTTTGAAAAATTTAGACAATATAATCATGAATTTTATGCATAAATGTTATAGAATTTTCAATAGAAATCATTATCTTTCTCATGATTCTTTTTCGGTGATCTTCTCCGGTGAATCTTCCGGCGAGTTCGAACGAAAAAATCACAAACTTTAAGTTGAAAATTATTAACTTTTTGATGAAAGTCATCATCTTCTCCACCCCTTTCTATTTTTAAGAGTTCCTCTTTATGGGTAGAGTGTTGGATGTGCTTCCATCAAACAATCAATGGCTACAAACTCAAAATAAAGAAAAATGTAAAAGCTTTAAAGAAATTGGGGCCACCAATAAAAATATTAAAAAAAGAAAAAAAATTGAAATAATTAATATATTAAAAATTATAATACATAATTATATAATGACCAATAAAATAGTGCCATGTGTTGAAATTCGTCATTTTAGCATATAATATTTTCTTCTCACGCACCTTAAGGAAGGTGAAGACACTTTCTTTGCCATGTCACATTCTAATGGGGTATTAATATTACTTTGAACAAGCTTAGATGTGTAATAGATCGTCAGAATAATTTGAGCGTGTAATTGACTTTTTGACACAAGTTTAAGAGGAATTTATGCCTTTTCCCGAGAAAAGTATAAACATTCCATAAAGTTCAAAGTAATTTTGAATATTTGCAGTTATATTTAAACTATAAATAATTGCCTTTAAGAATTATTAATTAAAGTGAATAAATGTTACTACAAATGAAATGTAGTATTTGTTAATGAGCCATGTGCAAATATTATGTGCTAGTAGTCTTCTTCTTCTGTTTTTTTTTTTAGAATAAAAGTGAACAAAAAGAAGGAAAAAAAAAAGATACTAAGAATCAGTTTGACCATAAATTTTTTCATATTTTTTTTAATTTGAAAATTAATTTTTGACTATAAAAATTTCAAATTTAACTTGAGATTATATTTCAAATTTCGAAAATAATTTATAACATATTTTTTCAACTTAATTTTCACTTTTAAAGTTCTATCTAAGTACATTCAAACATGTACACTATTATAAATATTCTTTTGAAAAACAAACCCAATTTGAGCAAGCCCTAGTAATTAAGACAATTATTGTATGCAATTTGAGTAAAAGTGGTGTTGAAGATGAAATTATTCCTCTCTTAATTAAATGTTTTTATAGTTTGAGTCTTGATTATGAATTTTTTTTAATAAAAAGTATTTTCATTTAAATAGGGCTTTATATTACACGAATCTATAATAATCGGGCTTTAGTGCGAATACTGAAAAAAGAAGTGAAGATAAGGAAAAGAAGCACTAATGTTGGCACGTTGCAAAAACAAAAGAAAAAGATATAAAAAGTTAAAAATGTGTATTTGTTTTTTGGTTAGTCAAAAGTTTGAACCTTGACTCACTATGGTTAGGTAACACTATTTTCTGTGTCTGTCTTTCTTTTGTCTCTCTATAAAAACATTGTTTCTTTCAACTTTCTCTCTTTATTTATCTCTCTTTTCATCAGATCAGTGTTTCATCTTCCAGATCCTCTGGTTAGTACAGTCTTTCACTTAAATACACATCTTTATTATCTATCTCTTTCTATATATAAAAATGTAATCTTGCTGTTTTTTTTTTTTGAAAAAAAATGCTTAATTTCCAAATGTTTTAGGGCTTGTTGTGGTTCAGAATCTAAAAATGTTAGTTGTAATAAATAGATGATTGAATTGAATGTTAAAGAAGAGGAAAATTGAAAGTTGGTAGCTGTTTTTAAGCTTTTACACATATATCTTTATGTATAAATGTTAAGTTGTTGCTTTTTTAAATGCTTTTTTCTGGGGTTAGTTTTTAAAGGTTTGGAGTGTTTCAGAATCAAGAATGCTAGTGAGTACGGTGTTGAATTGACTGTCTTAACTGTAGTTTTATTTATGTTGTTGTTATTATTATTGGAGTGGTGGGTAATTTGTGAAGAGGCTGTGTCATCTTGGATGAATTAAAGGGGGTTTAAGTCACTTCTTTGTTATTTTGGAAGTGATTAATTGTAATGTATGGTATAATTTTGTGGTTAATAGTGATAATCTCGTGAAGTTTATTTACAATTATTGGAATGAGATATGTTTGAATAGAGTGAAAGGGGTATAGATGACAGTTGAAACGCACACAAACCAGTTCAACAACAACAACATACCCTAACTATATATTCCTGCAAGTGGGGTCGGACAAGGGTAGGTGTACGCAAACCTTACTTCTACTTTTGCAGGGTAGAGAAGTTGTTTCCGATTGACGCTTGACTCAAGAAAATCATTTTCAAAAAAGGTTTGAAAGAAAATAGATGATTCGTGTAGCTGACCCTAATTAATTTGCCATTGAGGCTTAGTTGATTAATAATGAGGATTCAACTGCCTTTTGTTTCTTCTCTTTCTGAGTTTCCTTGCAACAATGAAATCCTGAACTTAGTTCCCAAGTGATCGTGTGGCATTTTCATTCATACATTTGTGTATAATTGCCTTAGTTAACTCTGGGGGTTGGAGAAGGGTATCTTGAACTTTTATTGGATTGAGATGCAAACATGGGACAAGGGAGACGTACTTTGATTATTATGTGGATGCAATTGAACTGCAGTTGCAGTATAGTCTTTTGTGCATAAGTACCTTATTGGCTTATTGTTATTCTGTTAATTGTTTCTCTTTGAAAATTAGGCATACATGGACATCATAAAGGAGCTGTAACAACAGATTTGAGATCCCTAGATTGACTATCACGCAGGCCTATGCTGTCGGTGGTTTTCGAAAACATGGGCTTGTTGTGCAGCAGAAACAAACACTACAGTCAAGCCGATGATGAGGAAAATACTCAGGTATGAGTTATATGAAATAGATTTGGAATTTTGGTATAGTCCATAGTGCTGTCTATAAAGCTAGGAGAGCGAAAAATATTTCTTACATAACCCCCAGTGTCCTGACTAGATCATGTGTCTTCAGACCGCAGAGATAGAAAGACGGATTGAACAAGAAACAAAGGCAGACAAGCATATTCAGAAACTTCTTCTACTTGGTAAATAAGGAAAAAAATATAGTCTTCAATTATCATATGATCTAGTTATTTCTTACTTTGTCTTTGCTTTGCCTTTCCCTTTTATGGTCACCATACCCATGTAGTGATTTATGATGCCTACAGGCTATAGGCATATTCTATTTCTACATTCAGACTTGTTATATTTGAGGAGGCAATTGGTTTTGAACTTTGCTTTTCCTCGAAGCTTCTGCTTCATAAGATGCTGGTGGAGGAAGCATAGTGAAAAAAATTTCTTTGGAATATTGTTGTAGCATAGAGGAACTTCCACCTCTGGATTGACTTATTTGTTGAATTCTTTATTCTTCCTTATCTTATAGTATTCTTTTGCCATATTTTAAACTTACTGCTGTGCGTTTGCTGGTTAATGTCCTGTTTGACTGTGCTTGCTGAATGCTGATTTTTCTGTTGTTTCAAGGTGCCGGAGATTCGGGGAAGTCTACGATTTTTAAACAGGCAAGAGATCTTATAAAATATCTATTAAGATTTCATTACTCCCAAAATGTATATGTTAATGTGTTGAAGTGTGTGACCATCTTATCTAAAAGGTTTAGTTGCCACACATCTTTACTACTTAATTATGTCTTCAACGTGTTACCACATGTGCCGGATGGATCTTATCAATGTCCGTGAATGATAAATTATAGATTGAACTGCCGAGCTTGATTCTTTTTGATGAGCCAATCGCGTGAACTTTTTTTTCTGATAATGGGTAGTGGTGAGACTCGAATCCAGTGGCGGAGGCAGGATTTTCACCAATGGGGTTTAGAATATGAAGAAGTAAACATGCGAAAATTACAAAAATATAAACGCAGTGAGCGGCGAAGGGCAAGACTTACCTTAACCCACTAAATTTTAATACGTCTTGTCATGCCCCATTTAACATTTCTTCTTGCTTTTGCCTTTGCTCCGTCAAGCCCTTTTTAAAAATTGTCTTTTTTTCCTTTCATTTTGTAGTGTTCTACTTAAACTCTCTTTTTCACCGGATTTGTGCCCCTTCAATCATGTATTATCTTTGAAATTGTAAAGGTTCTATAAAAATGTGTAAAGATTGAATTACTAATATAATAATACATATTTAGTACTCAACAACCAATATTCTTTTTTTGAAAAGTACTCAACAACATCAATATTTTAAATGATACAAGTATAGCTGGAAGTTGTTGGGAATGCGAAAGGTAAAATAGGGGAAAATACTGCATGAGCGAAACTTTAACTAGTGACCTTGGGAAAAATTTGAACCCTCTTGACCACAGAGATAAACTTCTTGGCTGTGTCAAATGGATTTATTATGGAATATATACACACATAAAAATTAAATTTTACCTGTATATACGGCAAAGGGGGTTCCACCCCTAGCTCCGTCCCTGCTCGAACCCAAGAATTTTGCCTGCTATGATAACGTGTTAAATGTATCATTTCATCTTAAAGTTTAAAGTTTAAGTTGTTAGAGAGCAAATTTTTATTTACTTAATCATATGTTCTGCAAAATGTGTTTCTCTTAACTCCAGTGTGCTCTATTATTTCTGCCATGCAGATAAAACTCTTGTTCCAAACTGGCTTTGATGAAGCAGAGCTAAAGAACTACATCCCTGTGATTCATGCCAATGTTTATCAGACAATAAAAGTACGGAATACTTGAAAGGGTGTGTTGGTTATTTCCTTTTTTGCAAAATAGGTGCTGCTTGTTAGAGAGACATGCATATATAGAAATATCATACACATGATTGATAATGAGTGTCAATTACCATGTGTCATGGATACTGACATTCTTACATGGTGGGTGCTTGGTTCCATAACAGATATTACATGATGGATCAAAGGAATTAGCTCAAAATGAATTAGAGGCCTCAAAGTATCTTCTATCAGCTGAAAATAAGGTTTGTGTTAATCGCTCTTATGCAATTACCAGATATTTGGGCTGTCATCTTGAAGTCATTTGGCCAAGGGAAACCCATGAAAGTGAAGGAATGAGATTGCTTGTCTTACTTAACTGCATAAACATAAACACGTATTTTTTTGGCTCCAGGAGATTGGCGAGAAGCTTTCAGAAATTGGAGGCAGGTTGGATTATCCTCGCCTGACTAAGGATCTGGTGCAGGATATTGAAGCTCTTTGGAAAGATCCTGCTATTCAAGTAATTTTGCTTTGGGTTAAGCACTTTGATTATTTATTTCAGTTTCAAGTACTTTCTTTGGGCTCGTTGATTTGTATAAACTTCACAAAAATATTGTTTTTTACTTATATAAATAAATGATAATTGAAATGATCAATTCATTGAAATCAATCAATCAACAATGCCTCAATCCGTAACTAGTATTTTAACAACCCCAAAGTAGTTGGGATTTCTCGGCATGGTTCAGTATATATTCTGCTCTCTTGGGAGAATTTCACGTCTCCTTCTAATTCCATTTGTTGGTTTGTCTTTAAGGAAAAATCAGGAGTTCTGCAAAACTAGAGACTTTAAAATCTTACTCTTATTCCTAATTGATCTAATGTGAAGAGCCAGAAACTACTAAACCGCATTCCTAACTAGTTGAATTTTCTATATGGATCATTTTCCATTTTGTTATAGTCTTAGCTAAGTTCATATTTATTCCTAGTTATCACAGATCTTTTCAGGAAACTTGTCTCCGTGTGATTTTAGGATTCCCTTGTTCCATTTTAGCACCTTCATTCACTAAAGTTTCGTACCTTCAGACTGGTGCATTTGGATGGACATGTCTTGATAATCTGAACCTTCTCTCATTTTATTGTGTATCTATGTTGCTTGCACCTTTTTCCTATAGGGCTTAGTGGATGATACTTGAGCTAGTGGGAGATAACATGTACCTAGTGGGATAGTTGAGGTGTGTGCGAGCTGGTCGGTTATCACCGTCATAAAAATATGTATGTTACTTGCACCTTTTGTCAGAGGTGCTTATCCTAATTTTGTTTAGACTTATATGACTGCAAATTCATCTTAACTGTCACATTTTTAAGACACTCATCTTGGGAATATTTTTGGGCTGTAAAGGCCCATCATTCACTCCCATGCTGCCCGTCTTTGCTTTTCACTATATTTGATATCTTCCCATCGCATAACGATCTCATAATACTCCACATCAGTCATCTCTTCTAACTCTATATACTACATCTTTGTCTATCGTGGCATTCATTCTCCTGAAAGACTGAGCTTAGATATCTGAACTATTCATATTTAGCACCACAATCCATCACTTTACCTTCATTTTTCTTGTGTGTGCTAAACTGGCAATGCATATAGACCGTCTTACTTTAACTTGTCCCAAAGCCTCTTTCTTTAGATTGCTTTTCCATAGTTCTAATTTTTAATCTCATTGAAGCAAATCACTTTAGTATGTGATTATTCATACAATAGCTGATCAGAGATTCTGATTAATAAAACAGATGATTGAATCAGGTATAAGATCCGAAATATATGAACCCTTAGGGTGTGTTCAGAATGAAGGAAAATGTTTAAAATAGAAAATATTTTCTAGGAAAATAAGTGGGTTTCTTACTTGTTTTAATTTCTAGTTTATAAAAAAAAAAAAAGCATTTATGTATATTCTAGACAAATACTATGGGAGGTAGGCTAGGGGTGTGGGGTGGTGGGGATAGGGGCTATGGGGGTAAGGGTGTGAAGATGAGGTGTGTTGGAGGGTGGAAACACAATTAATGTGGAATGCCACTTGTGGAACTTGTTTTTCCTACTTCCACTAGGGAAGTCATTTTCCATTTTTAAAGAACTTGTTTTCCTATAGAAAATGTTCTCGAAATTTTTTGACCAATCGAACATTGGAAAATTGGAAAACATGTCTCCCTCCATAACAAACACACCCTTAATCTTTTATTGAGTAAAGATTAACTTTTCTTTACTCTGATTGAGTTCTTTCTTTCTTGTAGGAAACTCTGGTACGTGGTAATGAGCTTCAGGTTCCAGATTGTGCCCATTATTTCATGGAAAACTTGGAGAGATTTTCTGATATACATTATATTCCAACAAAGGTAAGAAATATCAATGAGGTATTTCCCGTTTAAGAGTTGTGCTTTCATTGCTATAATAAAATCTATTCTTATTTTCATATTGAATTTGCAAGGAAATCATAACCATCTGTTCTCCAACTCTTATCATAAAACTATCCTCAACATGATGTTGAATTCACAATTGTACATATCAGTTTTGGCTCAGATGCATTAGTGGAAGTATTTTATGTTTGAGTTTTGGTCTTAGGGATGTCAAACTGTCGATGTAAACTGGAAAGAATGGTAGTCTTGACATGTATAACTTTGACAGGCTGGACCAAACCAATTGTCTTTCTTATCTCATTTTAGCCCACCCATTTGACAACCCTGGTGTTGGTTAATATTTCGAAATTCAAACTGCAGCTTGCTATTGTTGAAATTTACTTTTAGTTAAGGCAGTATATTTTAGTCTAATAAGTTGCTTAGGTTTAGGATGATTTGAATTTTAAATTTCTATTAGGTTTTGTTTAGTTGAGATACAGTATTAGGTTTCTTGAATTTTAAATTATGCAGATTTTGTGTTTTAAGTTGGTTATTTAAAGCCCTTATATGCTTCACAAAATCATTGAGAGACATTTTTAATCAATACTTACAACCTTTTTGCTGCACCATCTTTTTGAAGAAAAATAACAATTATAGTTAAATATGCTGTTTAACACCCAAGATACTTGGTATTACAGTACGCTTTCCCTTGCTTACCGTATATGCCTGTATATAATTTTCTATTACATTAGTGGCGTTCTTTATATAGGAAGTGTAAGTGTAAGAAGTGCAAGTGTTGCTTGTCTATTGCTGGTAAAGGAAAATGTGGTTCATCTATCAAGTTCTTATAGTTGCTGTTCAGTTACTCTCAATTGCTATAATTTCTTTCTTCATGCATAGTATCTTGGATTGCATCTGGTGAATTGTATAAATTTTCTTATCTAAAGATGGATTACTTTTATTTTATCTATTTATTGTACTCTTATACTCTCCTTTAAGTGCTGGTTAGATACTTTTCCTAGCCAAGCACAACAAAATTCTTTGATGAAGGAATCTTGTCTGTTCCATTCA
>JAJOOF010009251.1:0-33434 GCA_029582545.1 Solanum lignicaule | reverse complement strand
ACCCATGTTTAGATTGAAAATTGGGAATTTTGGTCTTTGAATCAGTTTTGAAAATCTTTGATAGAACTCCTTGAATGAGAGGTTATTCAAGAATCAAGAGTTACCATACCTTACTAATTGAAGACCCAAGAAATTGAAGAAGAAATCAGTTGAAAACCCATCTTCTAGCTTGAGCTTCATCAAGGTTTTCAATGGAGGGTTTTTTAGAGAATCTATTTTTAGAGGAAAGGGTCAATTTGAAGAATGACGTCTAATTTTTAGGTTTTGGTGTATTAACCAACTTAAAATACCCTAACATAGGTAGAATAATCGTTTATAATAATTCCCAAAAGTACCCAAAGTACCCCTCACTTAGTTGGACCTTTTAAACAAGTCAAACTTGAGATTTATTTTCGCAGATTTCGTCGGGAAACAAGTTCGTGATGCGGAGGTGTTCCCACAAGTTTCTGGAAATTAAATTTCGAGATAGTAGAGTCCGCAATATATCCGCGACGCGAACCAAAATTTTGGCCCTTGGTGGAGCTAGTCCGCGACGCGGACATGCTCCCTGCATAAGCAACTTCAAGCTGCCTTGGCAGCTTATTTGGTCAAGGGTTGAGGTCCTCCTCGGGGACCCTTAGGGTGGTCCCGGGGAGTCGTACCCGAACGTTTTGACCCTAAAAACCTTTATTAAGACACTAGGGTCACCTCCACTGATTTTAGACTCCAAACAACACATAAAAACATGAACAACATACTAGAACACACCAACACGTAAAAGACTAGTTTTCGAACATCTTGGTCGTCCCTTGACGTTTGACTTCCAAACTCTTTAAAACTGTCTAAAAAGGCTATTCTTCATTATTTTAACAAGTTATTAATGCATAAAACCCATGTGAGGCTCTACTTTATCCTACTTCATTTTAAGGGTTGTTACAATATCCTCCACTTAGGAGCATTCACCTTCGAATGACACTTAAAACACTTCGGAGGACTCAATGACCCAACTAGCAGCTCACAATATACAACATACAACATCAACACAAAAGCACACATCAAGGAGGAACATCAACTCCACATAAAAGGCTCAAAACAACTTTGTGCAATTCAAGAAAGTAGCAACACATCTACCAACTCCTTATGCATCAACTTTATTATTTCCAATTTCATTGGAGGAACTTCCTTCTCCAAATCATCATTCTCATTTCAAACACCAAAGAAACACAACATGCAACTATCTTATTAAAGCACGTTATGCAAATTTATCATAAGAAATCATTTAAGCATCCACTATAAATCAACTCATGCAACACAAGCAAGTAGAAACTTTATCCACATACTCATAATGCATCAACCACATAGACCATGTGAGCTACATGGAATTCGGTGTCATGCCCCACACCGAAAAGAGGTGTCCTACTTGCCTAAGGTAGAACTAACATGTTTAACTTATAGGTGGATCCACTAGCTAAAAGACCTATGTGGTCACATAGTTATGGGATAGGGATATTGCTACTAGAAACCCAGACTAACTGAGGTATGAGGTTTCCATATCATATTCCTATCTACTCGGTGCTAAGCTTATTTCCCTTTAATAATCATGTTAAGTCTTTACTTTATATTCATGTTCATGGAAGAATGCCTAGCACTCAAACCACATAGTATCATGGTAGCTCATAGATTCATTAGGTGAGAATGTCCTTTAAACCTTAGAATAATTAGTAAGTAAGTAAACCTTTTACATCATGCTCATAGTGTTTCATGAGGATAGCATTTCAATCAACACAACAACATTATCATAATTATAGACCCTTCATGCATAGTCAAGTGTAAGGGTATAGGGGAGAAGGATCTTGCATCAATGCCACCAATACACAATAGTCATAGGATCATCACTACATAATTGAATCATGAGTTCATATTCAATCCAGATCAACATATACAAACCCTAGTTATTGCCCTTCAAGGCTAGGAATCAAGATTAATCCTAACTACTAGAATTATCACTTTAGATAGAGAGATTTCATGATTCAATAACTTAATACATGTAAACATAATCAATTGTCAAGCTTCCATAAATAATCAAGTCACACCTTAGCTCACAATTTAGGAAGAATGGGAAATCATGGGTCCAATGGAGATTTTCATCAAAATCCAACAATAATCCATTATTCCAATCATAAATCAGAATAATCAACCATAACAAACCATAATTAAGTAATTGAAATTGTTTTGGAAGGAGACCCATGACATAGAATAAAATCCTAGGTTTTTGGAAGTCTTAAAACATAGTTTGAAGTGGCTCATCGAGTGATAGCTACCCAAGGATGAAAAGAATCCATACCTTACCTTGATTTCCACAAGAATTTTTAGAAGAAAGGCTGTTTCTTAAACCCCTAGCTTGACCCTGGCCTTGCTCTTCAAAGGAGTCTAAGAGAGAGAATTTTTGGAGAGGAGAGTTGTTTTCCAATTTGTGTCTTGTTAGTTATGAAGTGTTAAGTGGAGTTTAATGACTTAGAAGTACTTATATAGGTCTAAAATAATTAATTAAAATGACCCCACACTAATATATTAACTCTTGGAATTTATGGCTTTGACTAAGCCTTGGCCGAGTTAATCCGCTTTTACAGACCCCATCCACGACCCCCACCCATGGGGCGTGGATGGACCCATGGACCGTGATGTTCACTCGTAGGTTGGGTTTGAGGTTGGTCATTTTGTCCTTGGTCCAGGCCTCACTCACGAGCCCCACCTACAGGGTGTGAGTTGGTCCACGGACCGTAATGCATGGTCGTGGAAAGTGACTGAGACTTTGGTCATTTGGGGAAGGCCAAGCATTAACTCATGACCCCCACCTATGGGGTGTGAGTCCACCCACGAGGTGTGGGTGCCTCTTTCATGGATCATGCTGGTTTTTGAGTGCTTTTAAGTCAGTCCATTGGTCCTCCTCAAGGGGGTCCTTGGGGAGGGGGGGCATGCCTTGACCTTTAGGCACTAGGACCTTAGTACTAAGTTAGGGAAGTTATTTTAGGACTCCAATCTTTATGTTAATCTTATTTAGGTTACAAGTTTACGTGTTAGGCTCTAGCTTAGGCCGTTAGATTTCCGGGGTGTTACAAATAGTAGAGGTTTCATAGATAGACATGCTTAAGAAGTTTTTCTATATTTACTTTCTTTTGAGTATTGTTCAGACTTACTTAAAGTTTAGTATTGGAGTTCAATGCATTTAATTCATTTTTAAGCTTATGCATGTTTGAGTTAATCTTTCGCTTGTAGCCAGCTAGGATGAGGGTTCGCTTGCAGACCAGCAATGGTTCTTGTGTGTTGGCCACATCCAGGGTGTAGGCTCGGGTCGTGACAAACTTGATGTCAGAGAACAGAGTTCAAGTGTAAAGTCGTGTCAGTAGGGTCTTGTTTATGGTTGTAAGGGGCCTATTTCTATAAACGAGGGACTATAGATATTTAGACTATCTTGTAAGGGTTGTGACCCTACTTGATACATCGATTGTAATAGATGGCTGATTGAGAAAAGTCTAGTCTTCCGCTTACTTTTATGAAATTTTCTTAAGACTCGAAATGTGTTTTTTACTCTTTATTTTTCTATTCTTATGCTATGATGTGCTAAGGGGCTTACATGGTACCTTTAGGGGTTCTATATGCCTTAGTACATCTAGGGGGTACCCCTGGGTCGTGACAGTGTCACGCGCCGCGATGAATACCATATTTTGAGGGACGGGTCACATGCCATGACGTATACTATATATCAAGGTATGTATTGAGCGCTGCGATGGTTATAATTTTTGAAGATCATGTCACACACCGCAATTGATGAATGGACCGATATGTCCCCCATGGGTCTTGGACTGAGAGACAGTGGGTGTGTATCATTAGGTCAGACATGCATCACTATACTTGAGAATACATTTCATTGCATTGTGCATCTTTATCATTGGTGAACTTGATCTTATGTATTGGTGATCTTGTGAGTGCTTTTTTTGTGGAACTTGTGATTAATGAATATTGAGCTTGTTGTTGAGAATATGAAATTGTTAGAGTGTTGTTGTTGAGATGTGTGCTTTGTAAATTGTGTATTGTTAGGTTGGGCTAGTTTTATGCAGGTTGTAGTTGTGGAGGTTCGGTTGGGGTGTAAGGAGTACCCGTATTCTTTTCCCTTAGCTTGTGTTTAGAGGTTTACTTGCTGAGTACCGTGTGGTTTGTTACTCACCCCTTGCTTCTACAATTTTTGTAAGTTATAAGCCTGGGGTTTTTGTGATACTTACCATTCTCTTCTTTTCTGAGGCTTCTTGGAGGTTTTTGAGGTAGCTGCTTGTCATTTCAGCGAACCTTCTTACTCATACTTATGATATTTTTCTATTCTAGAAACAATGTCATTTGAGACTTCTTTTTTTTTCTTTTGAATCAATTGTAATAATTAAGAGGCTTGTACACATGACAACCAGGTTTTGGGGCTATTTTTAAGTTGATTATAAATTTCCGCATTTTATTGTAATTGTTGAGTTTTAGGCTGACTTGTCTTGGTGGAATAAGACGAGTGCCATCATGTCCATTTTTGGGTCGTGACAAGGTTTCTAGTAGAGCAAAGGAGTTGAAGACTTGGTGAGTCCTCATAGCATCGAGGATGTCATCACCTTTCCTTTATGTCTTTCTTTTATGTTTTAGACTTTTGTATGGGTTGCGTCCCAAAGTTTTATTCAAAGTTGAGTTTAGATGGTTTGAGACAAAGTGTTAAAGACTTCCGCTTGCTTTTATAAAAGATTTGATTGTATGGAAAAAGTTTTAAAATTTCTGCATCATTTCTATTATTTTATGTTATGATATGCTAAGTGGCTTGTGCTAGGCCTTTCAGGATCTAGTATGCCATGTTACATCTAGGGTATACCCCTGGGTCATGACAAACTTGGTAATTAGAGCACGAAGTTTAGAGTAATTCTAGGATTGTCTCAAAACAACGTCTAGTAGAGTCTTGTTCATAAGTGTGAAGTGCACCACATTTATGAATAAGAAGCTTTTAGATAATTAGGAAATCTCACTTCTTCATTCTCTAAGTCGTGCCATAGAGTTTAACTCGATAGGTCCTTCTCCTAATATCTGCCCTATAGTTTTCAGGATATGACGACCATAAGGGAAAATGCTAGAAGGAATGAGGAAGACGTGGTGAATGAAGAGGTTCCTCCCCAAGCTTCTACAAAAGCTCCAATTGATCCTTTGGTTGAGAATGTTACTTATGCGGAGTTTAGGGCGACTTTTCAAGTTTTGGCTCAACTCGTAATGGCTCAAGTGAATAGGGAGGTGGTAGCTCCGGTGAACCCAATAGTGGGTATGGCTGCTTCAAGGGTGAGAGATTTTATGTGGATGAATCCTCCGAAGTTTTATGGCTCCAAGGTGGAAGAGGATCCTAAGGGGTTTATAGATGAAATTTATAAGGTACTTGCTATCATGAGGGTGACTTCGATAGAAAAAGCGGAGTTAGCCACTGACCAATTGAAAGATGTTGCTCAAGTGTGGTATGAACAGTGGAAAGATGCTAGGCTGGTAGGAGTGGGTTCAATAGCGTGGGAAGTGTTCAAACTAGCATCGCTTGATAGGTTCTTTCCCCGAGAGTTGAGGGAAGCTAAGGTGGAAGAGTTCATTAACCTCAAGCAAGATAGCATGAGTGTTAAGGAGTATTCTTTGAAATTCACCCAACTATCTAAGTATCCCTTATTTATGGTGGCGAATTTGGGGGATATAATGAGTAGGTTTTTTATGGGGGTGTCCGACATAGTAGGAAAAGAATGTCGTACGGCAATGCTCCATCATGATATGGATATCTCACGTCTTATGGTGTATGCCCAACAAATGGAGGAAGAGAAACTCAAAGAATAGAAATCTAGGGAGAAAAAAAGGTCTAGAGTGGATAATGATAAGTCCTTTCATGATGGGTCCAATGGACATGGTCGCTCTAGGAATCGACAAAGGTTTTTTGGACAAGGTTCTTTTAATACTCCTATGTATAAAGAAAAGAACGTGTCTAACCCTAAGTCACCCAGAATTGACTTTGAGTCTTTATGGTCTACTAGTGCTAGATGTGGAAAGAGACGTAAGGGTAGGTGTTTGGCCAGTAGAGAGGGTTGCTTTAGTTATGGTGAAAGTGGCCACAAGATGAGAAATTTTCCTTAAGCAAAGGTTATGAGAAGATAGGGTAAGCAAGTTGCTCCTAGTGGTTCGGATGGGGATGCTCCAAAGAAGAATAGGTTCTATGCTCTTCAAACTACAGATGAACAAGAGTGACCTCCGAATGTGGATTCCAATATGTTAGTAGCTTCTTAATTGATTGTCTATGCTTTGTTAGAATTTAGATGTATTTTTGTGATGTTTTGGTTGCATGTACCACCTAGTTAAGGTGAGGGAGAAGAGTTTTAAGTGTTGACCAATTTCAAAGATGTATTTATCTTTTTATAAGATTGATTCTTAAGTATGGATCCGACCTTAATAGAATTAAAAGAGATCGTGTTAGAGAATCCATTGAGGCTTGCTCACAAGGGGGAGATGGTTTACCTTGATGGTAATGTCATTATGTGTTATATGTCACCATGATTTTTTCATATGCATGTTCTTGAGAAAATTATGTTTTAGTAAGAAATTGAGCTTATATGATTGTTTTTCCTCAGGTTGTTATGTGTTGAGTAAAAGTTGCCTACATGCTTCATGAGATGAATTGTTGAACATGCTTTAGTATGCTTTTGAGAGTAGAATTCATATGAGCTCCATGATATGGTGTTGATCATGCTTTTAGCTAGGAGATGGTAGTTCCTCCTTGAACTTGACTAGTTATGAGAATTTCATGCATAATGGGTTGTTAGATGTAGTTCCTACTCCCTTGTGTTGCATTGAGTATGTTTAGCTTGGAGTTGAAATTTTCCTCCTTGGTTGTGTGCATTTAGATATATTGCATGCAAGATGGGTTGCTAGTATAAAGCCGTGACCTTGAGAAGTGCTTAGAATATCATTCGAGGACGAATGTTCCCAAGGGGAGATATTGTAACACCCCGAAAACTAGTAGGCTAAACTAGAGCTTGACATAACGGTTAGAGTCATAGATATAAATCCCCGAACTTAAAATGAAGGGTTTAGTGTTAGAACAGCAAGGTACGACTCCCCAAAGACAAACCAAGGTTCCTTGAAGAGAACCCTAGAAACTGCCCCAAAACAATCAACCCACGAGGGGACCCACGCCCCTTAGGGGGATCCATGCCCCGTGGGTGAGGGGTCGTGGGTCAAGACCCCAAAAAGGGACTTGAAGACCCCCACCCATGGATGACCAGAACGCCCCATAGGTCAACCCACGGCCCGTAGGCATGGTCTCGTGAGTGAGGCAGTGGTGGTCCTTAGGTCGGTTAAGTGATGGATTAGTGGAACATTACGGAATTAATTAGGGTTAAGTGGTGTCATGTTAGCCTTAATTAAACCACCTATATAAAGCCTTTATACCACTAAATACATTGATCCTAGTTATTATTTCAATTCACATAAATGAACCCAATTCCCTCTCAAAAATCCTCTCTCTAGAAAGTGCAGAAGAAGAAGATCGAGCTAGGTCAAGTAAAGTCTCCATTGTTGCAAGCTTAGTAAGGCTTTATAACCAAGGTATGTTAGCTTATTCATCCATGAATTCTTCCATCCACGGAGTCCACTTGAAATTCCCCAATTTGTGAAGATGAAATCCCCAATTCAAGTTAGGATTCCTTCCAATATTGTGGGTTATGTTGAGTATGGATCCAATTGAGTGGATATTGAATTTTGATGATTGAATTAGTAGTGAATCATGATATTATGATGAAATTACATGTTTTCCATTGTTAAACCTAATCTAATTGATAGAATTGAAGTAATGCGGATTTATGCCTTGTGAAGAGAAATTGAGTATCCATAGATGATCTTCTAGAATTGATGACTTGTATAGTAAATTTTCAAGAATAGAAGCTTGTAGACATGAACAGAATTAGAATAAAGTATATATGATGGATCATGACTAGTAATGATTGAGATTGAGCCTTTATGATGAGATATGATTAGAATTGCTTAAGAATGAAGCATGTGACTAGAATTTCTTGTGATTTAGATATCTATGATGATTGTAAGAGGTAAAGCTTTGAGAGTAAGGCTTGTAGTCATGAATGTTGATTACTAGGGTTTTGAAAGTGAAGCCAATATGATGAATTATGTATGTTAAGGCTTTGAGAGTGAAGTGTCTATGATTATGATGTAGTAGTTGTGTTGTTGAAAGGATATTCTCACACACACCTATGCATGAATATGATAGGAAATGAAAGGTTCTCTCACATAGAATGATTCTAGGTTGAAAGGCTTACTCACGTAAAATGAATCAAAGCATGTTAGACTAGTGTAGCTTGAAGTTGTGACATAAGATCCCTTCATGAATAGCTTGACTTGGTAAGACAAAACTATGATTGGTAGCTTGAGTTAGTAGTTCTCATGGTAGCCTTGGATATAAAAATCATACTCTCATAAGGGTATCTTGTACTAGCATCATAGAATGCTTGCACGGTAGCATGACTTTGTTAGGCCAAGACCATTTCATGGTAGCCTTGGATTGAGGAATCATACTCACCTAAGGGTAGCTTGCACTAACATCATAGAATTCTTGCATGGTAGCTTGGTTTAGCATAATGTAGCTATGTTATCAAGATGACTAGCTTGGTTTTAGAAATAGTACCCTCCCTTGAGTAGCTTGAACTTGCATGCTAGTATGCCTTCCATGGTAGCTTGGTCTAGCCTAGTATGGTGCTATTCCTTGGTAGCCTTGGATTGATAAATAGAAATCATTCATGTGTAATGACTTGGCTTGTACTAAGTAGAGAAGTACCTTAAATGGATAGTGGAAAATAGTAAAGAGTGACTAGTCCCCAACCATTGAGTATGTATGAAAGCCTAAAGTGGCACTTAGTATGGGTAGGATTATGGGATCTTTTCCATGCATTGCACAAGTATGACTTGAAGCTATTTATGAAGTGTTTTCTTATCTGATGTATGCTTAGCTTGGATTGTTGCTATAGTGGCCTTCCATGATATGTTAGACTAAAGGAGAAGATTCCCTTATCTATGAGAATTGAGCTAAGGAGGAGATCAAAGGATGGTAAGTATGATTATGATGACTTACAAGTAATACTTAGTGTGGATGGGATTATGGGGTCTTATTCATACATTGGACAAGTATGCTTTGAGGTTACTTATGAAAGTAGTGCTCTTATGTTATGAAAGTCTAAGTATTGACTATGTATATGAACTATGACTTATGTTGACAAATGATTACATTATGTCTATGTTGGAGATTATGCCTATGACTATGTTATTATCTCTTATGCATATGTCTTATGTTTGATAACGCTTATGTTATGCTCTTATGATGTTATGCTAGATAACATATTTAGTACATTTCGTACTAACTCGTACTCTTTCCTACATTCTTATCAAATATTGGGTCCGGCGATCTTGAGTTCCATTCTTGTGGCTAGGTTTCTAGTAGAGCAAAGGAGTTGAAGACTTGGTGAGTCCTCATAGCATCGAGGATATGATCACTTTTCGTTTATGTCTTTCTTTTATTTTTTAGACTTTTGTTTGGGCTTCGTCCCAAAGTTTTATTCAAATTTGAGTTTAGATGGTTTGAGACAAAGTGTTAAAGACTTACGCTTGCTTTTTTAAAGACTTCGATTGTATGGAAAATGTTTTAAAATTTCCGTCTCATTTATATTGCTTTATGTTATGATATTCTAAGTGGCTTATGTTAGGCCTTTCGGGATCTAGTACAACATGTTATATCTAGGGTATAACCCTAGGCCGTGACAATATACAAAGTTGATTGAGTAACCATAGTTCATAATTCATATTCATGTCCTTATTTTGGGAATAAGCCTTAACCGACATGAGACCATGTGAGCTATAACATGATCCCCCGGTGTTACCCACACCGAAAAGGGGTGCCCTACTTTCCTAAGGTAGAACCATACTTTTATCTTAGGTGGATCCATTTGCTAAATAACCTATGGGGGCACATAGTTTATGGGATAAGGAGATTGCTACTAGAAACCCAGCCTCGACTATCATGAGGGCTTCCATCCTAAGAGATTGCTTCTAGAAACCCAGGCTCAACTAACGTGAGGGCTCCCATCTCATATCAATATCCACTCGGTGCTAAGCAATTATTCCCATGGAGTACTTATTAAGTCTTGACTTAGTTCATATTCATGGAAGAATTTTTTTTACACTCAATCCATGCTTAATTCATAAGATATCTCTTAGATCATGCTGGAGAATAACCTTTCACCGTCCAAGTCTACATACAAGTATTATATTCAATTAGGTGAGAAAGCCTTTCAACCTTAGAATCTTCATTATTTGAGAAAACCTTTCACATCATATCTTATTCATGCATAGGTGTGTTTATGAGAATATCCTTTCAACAACACAACAACTACATCATAATCATAAACAGTTAACTCTCAAAGTGTTCTTAAAGCATTTACATATATTTCATGAAAACATGCATAATTCTCATACTTTGCCCTTTCAAGGTTCAAAGCTCACTTTCAATCAACACATCTAGAATTCAAACATTAGACATGGATATCATCATACTTCAAGTAACCCAATCACTACATGCATAATTTTATAACATTCTTCTTTCATCAACAAAGACCCACATCACAAGATTACAATTGAGAAATATGGGGATTTCATGGGTTCTTGGAGGATTCATCATAAAAACCGTATGAAATCATAAATTCATGCTTAATATAACACAATTCAATCAATTTTGAAAGGAACCCGTGACTTTGGAATCAAACCCTAATATATGGAGATTTCTATCTTTGAAATTAGGATTTTGAAGGGACACCATGGACAAAATCTATCCATGGATGAAAGCTACCATACCTCAACAATAAAGCCCAATGAATTTGATGTTAAGAACCTTGCTTCTTGAACCCTAGCTCCAACTTCCTTCTTTTTCTTCAAGTTCGAGAGAGAGAATATTGGGAGAGGATGAACTTTAGGAATTTATGACTTAATTGGGTGAATTTAAGAGTTAAAAAGGCTTATATAGTGACCCTAATTTTTGGCAAAACGACTTCACTTAAGTTGGATTAAAACCGGAAAAGATCCTTTAAGTCCTCAACTTAACTGTCCCACAATCCCCTCCCTCGGGGTGAGAAGTTCCCTTCCTTTTTCTAAAATGCCTGAGGGGTCTGCTCAGCAAACGTACAAAGTGGACCGCAGTTTGGCTGACCCTCTTCTTCCCATTCAGGTTGGGTTGGGAAGCTCGGTACCACTAGTAAGAGGAGTGGCCAAAGGACGAGAATCAAGCATGTCTGCACGAGGCAAGAGATCTAGGCATATTTCTGCTGACGAAGGATAAGAGTGCGCCCCTGCCGATACACTTCCATACCAAGAAAGTAGGGGAGAAGGCTTAAGTCTTTCATATTTTAATGAGTATGCAAGAACGAAAGAGAGACCTAACCGACGGACCGTGGATGGACCTATGGTCCGTCCTGGTGAACCGTGGGTTAGTTTTCTAGACTTTGACTCATGACTCCTAACCACGGGCCGTGGACACATCCACGGGGCGTGGGTCCTGGCCATGGTTCACTACCTTAGGCATTCTCCCATGGTGCCCATCCACAAGGCCCACCAACGTGGCGTGGTTGGCCCTTGTGGGTGGCACCTGAAAGTTCTTACAATTTGCTAACTTTTTCTCTTTCGGGTATGGGTATTACAATATATTCTCTTTGGGATAACTTTTGCTCGAATGAGATTCTAAGCACGTTTCTAGACTCAAGACTAGCAGCCCATCTTGCATGCAAAAAAATTAAAACAATGCACAATTCAAAGGAGGAAATATCCACTCCAACTCATACATACTCAATGCACCACAAGGAAATGGGAACTACATCTAACAACCCATTATGCACAAAATCTAAATATTTCTCATGTTCTTAAAAGGAATTACCTTCTCCAAGCTAAAAGCATACTCAACACAATCTCATGGAGCCTTTATGCAATTTATTCTCAAAAGCATAACTAAAGCATGTTCAACAATTCATCTCATGAAGCATATAGGCAACTCTTACTCAAAGCACAACAACATGAGGAAACTCAATCATAAAAGCTCATTTTCTTACGAAACATAAATTCTCATGAACATGCATAACATAGGGAAATCATGGAAAAACTCAAATAACACACATGACTCCCAAAACAAGGAAAACTCAAGAGGAAATAATTACCTCAAGCTAGGGTAGGAGTAGAAGGAAAAATATGATAGCGGGACTTTATATCGGCTTCAGCCTCCCAAGTAGCACCCTCAACTAGTTGATTCTTCCACAAAACCTTCACAGAAGTTATTTCCTTGTTTCTCAACCTCTTAAGTTGGCGGTCTAGAATCTCTACCGGAACTCCATCATATGAAAGACTTTCATCAACCCCCTACCTTTCTAAGGGGATTATGGATGTTGGATCCCCGATGCACTTTTTAAGCATGAAGATATGAAAAATTGGATGCACCGAAGCCAACTCACTTGGAAAATCTAACTCATAGTCATCCTTATCAATACGCCTCAAAATTTTGTATAGGCACATACCGGGGACTAAGCTTCCCCTTCTTTCCAAATCTCATCACACTCTTCATGGGAAAGATTTTCAAATAGACCCAATCGTTAACCTCAAATACTAGATCCCTCCTCCTCACATCGGCATTGGACTTTTGTCGGCTTTGAGCCGTTTTCAATCTCTTTATAATGAGTCAGACTTTCTCAATGTCCTCTAGAACCAATTCGGGACCTATCAAAGCCATTTCCCCCACCTCGAACCAACCTATATGAGATCTATACCTCCTACCATACAAGGCCTCAAATGGAGCCATACCAATACTTGAGTGATAGATATTATTGTAGGCAAACTCTACCAATGGCAAATGGCCATCCCAAGTACCCTTAAAGTCAATCACACAAGCCCTTAACATATCTTCCAAAGTTTAGATGGTGACCTCAACAAATCCTCAACAAATCTTCTATAATAACCGGCCGACCCAAAAAGCTTCTAATGTCCAAAGGAGTTAGAGGTCTTAACCAACTCTTGATCGCATCCGTCGTCCTAGGATCCACCTCAATACCCCTACTTGATATAATGTGACAAAGGAAAGCCACAGATCTTAACCAAAATTCACACTTACTAAACTTTGCGAAACGTTTGTGGTCCTTAAGAACTTGCAATACAATTCTCAAATGGTCAACATCCTCATTTTCACTCCTTGAATAGATCAAAATATCATCAATGAACACAATCACAAACATGTCAAGGTATTGTATAAACTCCCTATCCATTAAGTCCATAAAAACCGTTGGAGCATTAGTCAACCCAAACGACATAATGAAAAATTCATACTGACCATATCTGGTTCTAAAAGCCATCTTTGGAATATCTTCACCTCTCACCCTTAATTGGTGATAACCCGACCTAAGGTCAATTTTAGAGAAGTAACTAGCCCTTGTAATTGATCAAACAAATTATCTATCCTTGGAAGAGGATACTTATTATTAATGGTCACTTTGTTTAACTGATGATAATAAATGCACATAAGAAGAGACCTATCTTTCTTTCTAACAAAAAACACGAGAGCACCCCATAGTGAGATACTCGGTCGGATGAAGCCCTTATCCAACAAGTACTTCAATTGTTCTTTCAACTCCTTTAACTCAGCTAGGGCCATTCTATAAGGAGTAATTGAGATATGTTGCATATTTGGGAGAAGGTCAATACCGAAGTCTATTTCCCGCAAGGAAGAATATAGGGTGGATCATCTAGGAACACTTTTGAAAACTCATTTACAACGCGGACCAACTCAAGAGTAGAGGTTTCGGAATCTACATCCCTCACCCTAACAATATGGTAAATGTAACCCTTGGAGATCATCTTTCAAACCTTTAATCATGAGACAAACTGACCCTTAGGCATAGAATTTCCCCCCTTCCACTCAAGGATAGTCTTATTCGGGAACTGAGACTTGAATACCCGATATCTACAATCAATCGATTCATAACAAGAGTGCAGCCAATCCATACCAAGTACAACATCAAAATCTAGCATATCAAGCTCTACCAAATCAACAAGAGTAACTCTATGGGATAGGGAAACAGGGCATCTTCTATAAACCCTTTTAGCCACCAAAGAATCACCAAGACGAGTAGAGACAGAAAAAGGTTCTAACAACACATCAGGGCGCAAATCAAATCTCATTGCCACATATGGTGTCACAAAAGGCAAAGTAGCACTGGAGTCTAACAATGCATACACATCTATATGGAAAATTTTTAACATACTTGTGACCACGTCCAGAGAATTCTCTTGTTCACCTCGGTTTGGAGAGCATAGAAGCGGTTTTGTTTGGGAGCATTGGAGTTTGAACCGCTAGGAGGAGATTGCTTGCCCTCTATTTCCTTAGCCATAAATATGGGGCAATCCCTCATTTTGTGCCCACTCTTTCCACAATCAAACCAACCCTCCGTGATGGCTAGGCACTTACCATCATGCTTCTTCCAACACTTCACACAAGTAGACCTAGTCACATAAGAAACACTACCATCACCTCTTTGTGGTTTAGGGTTGGACACCCTATCTTTGTTGACCCTTGGAGGAGCGCTAGAGGAACCTTGGTTGAAAAACCTTTGTCTAAACCTTGGTCGACCTTGTCCATCATATCTAGTATTGGAGAAGTTCCCATCACTGGTCCTAGCTTTTTTTACCTCCCTATTCCTTTCTTTAAGTTTCTCTTCCTTCATTTGTTGGGCATGTACCATGAGATGTGAAATATCCATATCTTGCACATGCATTGCCGTGGGATATTTTTTGAATATTATGCCGAACACTCCCATCACAAACTTATTCATCTTATCCCTCGTATCTGCCACTATGGTTGGAACATACTTGGATGCTTGGGTGAACTTTAGAGCATATTCATTCACACTCGTACTCCTTGGACGAAGGTTAATGATTTCTTGCATCTTAGCTTCCGTGAACTCAAGGGAAATGAACCTATCAAGAATCGCCAATTTAAACACTTCCCACTCAATGGGACCCACTCCTACGGGCCTTTCTCCCTTCCATTGATCATACCACACTTGAGCAACATCTTTCAATTGGTAAGCAGCTAACTGTACCTTTTCTATTTATGTAACCCTCATAATAGAAAGTACCTTATAGACCGCATCGATAAACCCTTTAGGATCCTTCTCCACTTTAGAGCCATAAAATTCTGGAGGGTTCATCCTTGCAAAGTCTCTCACTCTCGAAGCCGCGGAATTCACATTAGGGTTCACAGGAGCAATCACCTCTCTATTTGCTTGAGCCATCACGGCTTGAGCCAGAACTTGAAAAACTACCCTAAACTCTGCATTTGTAACATTCTCGGCTAAAGGATCAACTGGAGTTTAAAGATCTTGAAGAGGAGCTCATTGATTCCACATTGTCTTCCTCATTCCTTCTTGTGAAAGCCCTTTGAGTAGTCATATACTGTAGACCATCGAGAAAGGATTAGAAGAAAGATCATATAGAGTTAAACGTTATCGCATAACTTAAGAGTAATGAAAGAAGTGGAATTTCCTAAACATCTTGTAGCTTCTTATTCATAAATGTGGTGCGCGACTCTACGAGACGTGGATTATGAGACATAATCCTAGAATCATTCTAAACCTTGTGCTCTGATTATCAAGTTTGTCACAACCCAGGGGTACCCCCTAAAAGTAACATGGCGTATAGAAACCCGAACTACATTATACAAGCAACTTAGTCTTTATAACATAAGCAATAGAATAATAAGAGTAAAAACACATTTCAATGTCTAAAATTTTCATAAAAGAAAAGTGGAAGTCTAGACACTAAGTCTCAACATAGACATCTATTATAATGTTTGAATGAAATAGGGCCTATCCCTTACAACATGTCCAAAAAGGGAAATACATGAACAAAACTACAACATGGGGAAAAGCCTTCCTCGAACCATGAGGACTCACCAAGCTCGGGAGATACTCAAGTCTAAGCTCTAGCCACTAGAATTATCACCTCGAGAACTGGAGCCTACACTTGGGGAAAATGTAGGAAAAGTAGTCATTAGTACAAAAGCGGACTAAGTATGATAGCCATGCATAAAAAAAATTGAAAACATGCTAATTAAAGGGTCATTTCATTTGAAATTATGAAATTTATCAATTTAAACACAATTTAAGAGTTTAGAGAGCATAAGTCAAAAAACATAGCCAACATAATCATCATCATCTTCAGAGACTTTCAGACTCATATACAAAGCTTATTAAGTGAACATATTTCATAATTCATATTCATGTCCTTATAGTGGAAATAATACTTGACCAACATGAAGCCATATGAGCTATAACATGATCCTCCAGTGTTACCCATACCGAAAAGGGGTGTCCTACTTGCCTAAAGTAGAACCATACTTTTAGCTTAGGTGGATGCACTGCCTAAATAACCTATGGGGGCACATAGTTTATGAGACAAGGAGATTGCTACTAGAAATCTAGCCTCGACTATCGTGAGGGCTTCCAAATCTAGGCTTAACTAACGTGAGGGCTCCCATCTCATATCAATATCCACTCGGTTCGAAGAAATTATTCCTACAGAGTACTTATTAAGTCTTGACTTAGTTCATATTTATGGAAGAATGTTTTTGACAGTCAACCCATGCTTAATTCAGAAGATAGCTCTTAGATCATGCAAGAAAATAACCTTTCACTGTCCATGTCTACATATATGTCTTAGATTCAATTAGGTGAGAAAGCCTTTCAACCTTAGAATCTTCATTATGTGAGAAAACATTTCACATCATATCATATTCATGAATAGGTGTGTATATGAGAATATCCTTTCAACTACATCATAATCATAGACACTTCACTCTCAAAGTGTTCTTAAAGCATTTACATATATTTCATGAAAACATGTGTAATTCTCATACTTTGCCCTTTCAAGGTTCAAAGCTCACTTTCAATCAACACATCTACAATTCAAATATTAGACATGGATATCATCATAATTCAAGTAACCCAATCACTACATGCATAATTTCATAACATTCTTCTTTCATCAACAAAGACCCACATCACAAGATTAAAATTTAGAAATATGGGGATTTTATGCGTTCTTGGAGGATTCATCATAAAAATTATAGGAAATCATCAATTCATGCTTAATATAAGACAATTCAATCAATTACAACTTTCCATATATTGCATCTTTTATTGTGGCTTTATCCTTGAGTATCTAGAGTTGAGTATATTATTTTTGAGTTGAGCCGAATTTCATTGAGTTGAGTTGAACTATCTTTCACAGAGTTGAGTATCTTATTATTGAGTTGAGCCCTATTTATTTTAGTTGAGTTGAGTATCAAATCTTTGAATTGAGTATCTTATTCCTAAGTTGCGTGATTTTAGACGAGGTAAGAATTTTTACTTTTATCAGTTCAAGATTATATTTATCCTTTAGAATTCCTCTAACATGCTCGTACATTCCATGTACTGACTTCATTAGGCCTGCATCATTTCATAATGCAGATACATGTATTCAGGATTGTCAACAGGCATATCGTAAAGGTCATGTAATACCCCAGTCAGCTTTGGTGAGCCTTCTTATATTTCGGAGGACTTCACCTTACCTTGTAGTTAGTAGTTTTGAGATGTAATAGTTCTTGTCCCGATATACGTCTGTAATAGTAGAGGCTTCATAGATAGATAGGGTTGAGAATTGTTTCTGTGTTTACTTTCTTTTGAGTATTGTTCAAACTTTCTTGAAGTTCAATATTGGAGTTCAATGAATTTAATTCAGGTTAAAGCTTATGCATGTTTGACTTAGTCTTCCACTTGTAGCCAGCCAGAATGAGGGTTCGCTTAGGGACCAGCAACGGTTCTCGAGTGCCGGCCACGTCCAGGGTGTTGGCTCGGGTCGTGACAAACTTGGTATCAAAGCACAAAGTTCAAGTGTCCTAGGGTGTCTATGAAGTCGTGTTAGTAGGGTCTTGTTTATGGTTGTGAGAGGCCATTTCTATAAACGAGGGACTACATACATTTAAGAAAAGTTTCCCTTCTTTCATACTCCAAATCGTGTAGTAAAACTGTGTCATAAGGAAATTATTCTAACTCGTGAGTTCTCATATCCATTTGAGTACCCCTCATACTAAAGGTGGTTAAAAGGTAAAGCCCAAAATCCTTATGGATGAGTTATTCTTAGCAAAAGTCTTGAGGAAGTCATATACCTACAGAGGTGCTTGAGAGAAGCCTAGGAGTGAGTTAAGTGTCGATTTAAGAAAATGCACTCATATTCATATGAATCGTGCATTTGAGCTAAAAGTGAGTTGTACTCTCTTCTCTAAATCTTTTTTCAGCTGAGATCCTTATTAGGAAGTGTATTTTATAGTGTGGGTAACATTTTCACCCTAAATGATAGCATGAATTATGAGATTATGAGCAGTAGTAGTAAGGAGTGCCCTTAAGTTAAGACAAATGCATGTCGAGGTATAGAATTCTACGAAAGGGAGATAGTAATGGGGCAGATTATGCTATTGCAATCATGCACCTAGTCAGTTATAAGTGATGAGTTCCTTTAAGAGTGGAAAAGGAATAAAAATATTGTAGAGAGTTCTTGATAGAAGGAAGAGGAATAGTCACAAGTCAGGATGAGATAGAGTATACTTGTAACTAGAATAAAGTTGATGCCGATGTGCCATCGTGTTAGAGGAGACTAAAATGTGTTGAAGAAGGGAGTAGAGTATTCATGATGTGATAGATGCAAGCGAGAACCCCCATGGTATTTAGAGGATGATAGAACTATTTGAGAGGTAATGCACAGTAAGTGAGTAAATAGTACTTAAGTTGTGAAATGGAAGGTGAAAGTAATTTGTAGGTCGGCAGACGGAGAGCTAAATATTTCCTATGGGTCATGAGATCTTTATGGGTGAGTGTTTCTTGACTTTTCTGGTAGTCGCAAGTAGTATAAGGTGTGAGCAATCATATTGATATCCGTGTTTAGTACTAGACACTAAGCTGTAATTTGAGAAGAGTGTTGTGATCAAAAGATGGCAACATGAGGCTGATGGTGTTTGTTTCAAGATCTGCTCCAGTAGGTTTGACCTAAAATAGGTGAGGAGATCAAAGTGGTACCTTGCAATGAAAATGTGGTTTTACCAAACCCATAGAGGAGAGGCATGAAGGTAGAGCAGTAATAGGTACACTCGAGGTGGTATGTGACCAGACGAGGTCCCAATTGGGGCAATGATTTTAATGTGTGCCTAAATTGTATAATTAAGCTGCATATATGGGATAGGCTGGTGCAAGGGTAATCTTCCTAAAGAGTTAGATAAAAGAGCCTTAGGAGCCGATGAGAAGAGGTTAAGAGAAGCATCTAAGAAAGAGGTCTTAGTACCGGCTTATGGAGAGTTTGGTAGTCTTGAGGTAAATGTTTCATGAGTTAATGAGTGAAGGGGATGTAGACTAGTTTAGAAATGATGGGATAGGTCGATAGCTTTCAAGTATCAACTTTAGACATAAGGCGGAGTGGATAAGATGACAAATCAAGTCAAGTGTTGAGAATAAGATAGTAATGAGTTCAAAAGAGCATGGGGGATATCTTTTCAGAGGTCCTTTTAGTAGTGGAGTGATGTTAGAAGGAAAAGATTAATGTTCTCATCATGATAATTATGGTGTGACAATTCCACCTAAGGTTATAAATGAGGAGGAAGAGGAGGATGAGGTTTTATTATGAGAAATAGTTAAATGAGAGCCTGTAGTTGGTTCTGAGTAGTAATGCAAGAAATTCTAGTTGGTATGGCAAAGATTATGAGAGAATGGGAACTTTATAAGAAGTTGGTTAATAGGAGTCCTTGAGTTGTTAGAGTACTAAGCATAAATGTGGTGGTAAAGAGTAATTTTCTTGGGATGAGACTCCCTATAAAGAGGTATAGAACCTGAACCTAAGGATTTTGGGTTAATCTTGAATACAACAAGAGCGTACCATTAGACTCAGACCTTGGTAACAGAAGTCATGTACCCTTGTGAGAGCTATGAGTTGCAGCCAATGAGGCATGATATTCCTAGTCTTACTTCATTCCCAAACTTTCTTTGTTTCAGATAAGGTAACCTTATAAAGAGCGTGACTATGTTCACAACAGCATCATTCTTTATTTAGGTGCTATAGAGAGTCCCAACTCTTAGTATGAACCAGTTCAGCTTGTATTAGTAGGCAAGATCACGATTCATGGGAGATAGTAAGAGTAACCCCGTTCTATACCCAGTTCAGCCGTCATTCGAGGATGAATGATCACAAGGGGGAGATAATGTAACACCTCACAAAATTTTGAGCTAAGACTCGAACCATTGTTCGTTGAGTAAGATTTTACCAAGGAATTTAAATTTTCTTAAGTGTTAAAGTCACTATATGTAGCACCTTCAGTTCCAAAAAGAACTAACTAGAGTTCATTCAAGTCATTCCTAAGTTCTTCTAAGTTTTGGTTCAACTTCAAACGACCATAACTTTTAGCACATGATGAATTAGGAGACCCATAAGATATCAAATGAAAGATCTTTGAGTCTTTTTTCCAATACCATTGAGTTTGCTAACTTTTGAGTTCGGATGAGGGAGATATTCCCGTTTGAAGTTAGCCTATCCAGTTAAGGAAAGTTATCCAAATTAGTGAGGGGTATTTTGGCCTTTTCCTTACCCAATCAGATTAAAATGATTTTTAGTAATATTTTGGGGTCAAATATGATTTGGTCAGTTTTACAAATCCTAATTACGCTTAGCGTTTTAGAAGAGAGATCAAGAAGAGAAAATGGGAGAAAAGAGGGAAGGTCCAAGGCGTTTATCAAGTCTTCTTGCAAATCGATGATTTGTTTCGCCAAGGGTTTGATACCAAAGAGGTATAAAAGCTTCCTTAGTATTCGGTTTGTTCGCCCACATTCCAATCATGAGTTTCTTTTATGAATTTCATCCATGAGATTGAGTATATTGATAATCTTGTTAAGTTCTTAAGGTTTTGTGCTTCGTTTTTGTTGAGTTGTTGAGGCGAGGGTTTTCAAATAAGATGAGTTAATTGATGGTTTCTTGTGTGGGTTTCACTGATATTATTTTGGGTTATAAGAATTCGTGAGTTTTGACCTTAGAATTGCAGTAGGTTTGAGTTGATTCGAGTTTGGGAGAGGAAGAAAAGATTGGGAAAAAACATGTATCCAGCTCTGCATCGCGGTTGTGTTTTAAAAATTCAGTCCCCAAAAAAGTACACCCCTTCTCGGCTTCGCAGTGGGGATACGGTGTTCTCTGTCCCAAAATTTATTTTCGCGACTAAAAATTTAATTCATCTTTGACATCGTGCCAATGTCCTCCAGTTTATGCCTTCGCTCATATCTCATTATCAACTATATAAACTTAATTTAATCATGTAGAGATCCTATATATCAAATCATGATCCTTGATTTCATAATTTAAATTCAAGGAAGAGTTAAGAGTAGAGTTCAAGAAAATCTTTGAGTCATATTGTGACTCCCTTTGAGATCAACTATCGATTTGAGCTATATTTTGAGAAAGTAAGTTTGAGAATGAGAATAGTTGTACCCATGAGTTTTATATTTTCCTTGAGACCCTTGTGTTGAGTTATTCATATCCATAATACCGCATGAACTCCATAAATTGAGTATCTTTGAGAGGAGTGGTGTCTGCGAGTTCTAAGTTCTTAAGCATTGAGTTCCTAACCCTTTTGAAACTATATTTCATAATTATGGGTTACCATATTTTATACATGAAGGTCCTTGAGTTGAGTCGTTCATGCTCATAATTCTGCACGAACCTTATGAGTCGAGCATTCTTGAGTTGGGTTGGATCATTGAGTCCTTGAGTTCTGGAGTCGTTGAGTTCCATGTATTGATTCCTATATATGGTTATTGAAAACTTTAATTGAGTCGCTCATGTCCATAATTCAGCATTGAACCCTATTTTGAGAAATCTTTTACAATTATTTATAGTTTGTTTTAAGACTTGAGTAAAGGAGGATGAGGAAGAGTAGAGTTGAGTTTCATTTTAAAAAAATAATATATGGGAACTAAGTATTCTCAAGAGTAAATGTTTTTACATTTAAGAAGAGATGAAACATCGATTTCCAAAAGAGTTCATGAGGAGTTTTTGAGTAATATTGCAATATCACCCCTAACTAAGTCTATATATGTTTTGAATTTTTGAAGTTCAATTTCTCCCTTATGTCTTTTTTTTTCTCATTTAGTATTGGATATCCATTATTAACTAGACTAATTGAAATTTGTATCATATAAAACTTATTAAAGAAGAAAGTGCTCCTTAACTACCTAGAGATGGATTCAAAAATTGTAGTTTATATATTCTAAACCACAATTCATATATATTGCTTCCTCAATCTACACATAATATATTTATATGTCAAAAAACAAAAGGTAAAATAGATTCTTCCGATTGGGCTATTGGCTAAATTACAATATGAGTATAAGTAATTATGCAACTTTTTGCCACGTTCGTGGGAAGTGGTCTAGAAAATTTTGATAATGAAAATTGAACTGAAATTACATGGAAATTCGTAATTAAAAAAATCCGATAGAACTTATTAATTTAGTAAGAAATTGATGTAAATAGTTATTCATCGAAATAATAACAAATATTTATTTTACTTTTGATATGATGAAATGATGTTCTTATTTTATATTTGACTAGCAAATATAATTATTGTAATGGAAAATTCCATTTTTTATTAGATATGGGGGGTGGGGGTAAAATAAAATGAAGTAATTTTCTCAAGGAAGATACATGTTCTAAATTTTCCTTAAATACTACAGGATTGGATACGATTTTGAAAAATTAATTTATATCTTCTATAATTAGTAGGGAAAAGGGTTCGAAATATATCTAAATTTGGACCGAAATACAACAATTCCAAACTTAGGGCAGGACCTATTAGTCTCTGCACTTTTTATAATAGTGTATTTTAAAGATATATATGTGTACACGTGGACATCATAGATATTGCATCATTATAAATAGTAACTTATCCAGGTGGGCACTTATATATCTTTAAAATACACTATTAAATAGTGCATGGGGGTTAATAGGTCCTGCCCAAAGTTTTGAATTTTTACAGCTATTTCAGTCAAAGTTCAAATATATTTCAAATCTCTTTCCTTAGTTAGTAGCGTACAAGCAAGTCATACTATTGTTATAGCATAAATTGAAATATACTCCTATACTACTTAGTAAAAATATGAAATTTTACAATATCAATATATATTAGTTAAGCCTCTTTCACATTTTCACTTAAAGAGTGAAAAATGTTGTTATTGTAAAGTAAAAATATGATTTTTATTTAAATTGATTTTATAATAAATGAGTTGTTATGTTATAAATTATATTTTTTTCTGGTATGACAGGCCAGAGCTTAAATACATCTTGCTAATAAGGAAATGGAGGAGAAAACAAAGACAATGTCATCATTTTCGGAGCCATCATCACCATCACAAACAAGAGTTTCCATGAAGAAATCGTTGCAAAGATTTCTCCAAAAGAGCAAAAAAAATGGAAGGCAAGCAATTTTTCCATATCATCACTAGCAATTACTTACATGTGATAAGTCTTTTATTTATTTATTTCCCTCTGTTGTATTGTATTAAATAAAGATATTTTCTCCGTTTTTTTCATGTCATATATTGTTGATGACATGCTCTACATATGTAAGTTAATACATTAATATAAATATTATGGGATGTTTGCCGTGAGACTATTTTAAATTGAAAATGTTATATTATGAAATTTTGATGATTTAATAAATCATGGGATCTAGTAAGGGATTTGATCTCATGAGTGGCTGAAGTTTCAGACATGCCTCATAAGACAGTTGTAAAGCTACCACAGCTGCAGTGGTTGGTAAGGTACAGTAACTAACAAATAGAGTCCTCAACAATTGCGCTGCACTAGGTTGTTTTGTCCATCTTATATTGGTCATTTTTTCAAGAAATAACCTAGTTTTTACAATCACATTTTCACAAAAGCAAAAGTCATTCTTCTTAAAAAGGTATATATTCTCATACGCGGCAAGGGAACTGATCGAACGATTAAGTGAAGTCTTTAGTTTTTATGTGAGGTTAATGTCTTGTATTTTAATAGTGTAGGATATGTTCCTATGTTATAAATTAATTTAGATCATTTCACTGTAACCATTGTCGAGTTGAGTGATGTGCCACGAAATCTTGGCATATTTGATGCTTGAAAACTAAGGATTAATAATAGAATTGAGTGTATTTTTGTATGCTTGATGTGTTTGTTGAATGTGTAGACAAATTCTTGCTTGTGTGGAAAAATGGAAAAAGAAGCAGAAGATGATGGTGATCAAGTGAAGACCACATGTACCTAGACGGGTCGACGGGTCGTGGTCCTTGTCACGAATCGTGGTGCCAGTCATGAAGTATTTCTAGTATGAAGGCTTGGAGGAGTTAAGATTTGGTTGGATAAAGTAAAGATCACGGCCAACCTCAGGGATCGTGGTCCTCATAACGGTCCGTAGTTGAGCTCGTGAAGCTGACTCATTGATTGGGCCTTGGGAAGATGGAGTGCATGAGCAACCAACTAAAGACCATGGAAGGTTCCACGGGCCGTGGTCACCATAACGGCCCGTGGTGGTGATCGTGAAAAGTATCCAGTACTTATTCCTCGAGAAGCTTAAATAGGAAGTGACCAAGTAAACACCACGGACACTATGACGGACCGTGGTCCCTATGACGGTCTGTGGAGTTGCCCGTAGTACCTACCCAGTGAGTTGACCTTGAAGATCCAACACTGTAGGAGTATCAAGTGAAGATCATGGGGGGCTTCACGGATCGTGAATCCCTTGACGGGTCTTAGAAGTGGTCGTGAAGTGTCCGTCAAGTCAGTCCTACTTCGAGTAGGACTTTTTCTGAAACACTTTATTTGAATTAATTAGGGCATTTTTTGTTTTTTTTGGATATCTAGTCTGATCTTGAACGAAGAACATAGTTTCTATTATTCAAATCTTTTGGTTTTGATTTTATCATTTAATTAAGTTTGAAGTTTGGATTTCCGGTTCTTGAATTATCGAAGTAGCTTATTGATTTGCTTATTCTCTAAGTACTTTCTCAACATGTTTTCATTTTATATTTCTAAATGTTTACGTGAAATCATGAGTTGCTAAATACCACAACTGGGATTGTGGGATCTATGACGTGAATCGAAATGTAATTCCGTAAAATGAGTGATAGGCGATTTATGTTTGCAAATTATAATCTAGCGTTAATTATTAATGTATTTTGATTATTGCACGCATTGGAGTGAGACTGAATCTAATATTTGTTCGAGAGAAAAATAATAGTTAGGAAAAAGCTAAATTAGCTAGAAGAAATGGAGTCAATGTTTGAGTTCGAGAGAAAAGAACTTTAACACCATTGTAAACGAGGGTAAAACTAGTAACACTCTGGGACCGAGAGGACTTGAGTGAACATTATCTGATTTGACTGAGAAGTATCAAATATATCAAACTCGTCTGTATTTTGTAGAGTTAAATTGCCTGAAACTCAACTATGGAAGAACATTAGGTGAACGTTATGGGGAACACAATCCTAGTTTCTTTTAATCATCGAAACAAACTGAGAAGTGAAAGCTCTGTTAATTGTTAATATGGATTTTGATTACAAATTTTAGTTACTAGAACATTACAACTAAACCCACTTTACTTTCTATAATTGTTTCTTTAGGAAATAATAACGACATTTGAGTAAACGCGACACTGAAATCATTTTTGTAAAGAAATTCTCTGTGGGATCTACCTCAACTCATGTTGAGTTCTGTAAATTGACTTCGATCATTTATATCTCTTAATTGGAGTTAATATCTCAAAAGGTCACTCAACTATGATAATATATGTTGTAAAGTCATTGAACTTTATTTTATATTAATAAAATCACTCAACTTTGGACTTTTATCTTACAAAATCACTCCATCAAATTTAATATTAACAAATCCAACATGGCAAAATAAATTAATTCTTTATTATATTATATAAACATGAACCCACAAATAAATAAAATTAAATTTTTTTTATTTCTTATACCCAATCCACCCACAAATTATATAACTGATTCAGATAGATGAGTAAATATTTAACGAGCATTTTAGCAGGTAATTAAACTCTAAAAATCACGTGTATGTTATTAATAAGAGAAAAATAATTACTAATGTAATAATAAAAAAGTTGGACTAGTAAAAGAACATCACAGTAACGTTAAAATATTCTAAAATCTAATATCAAATAAGTAACTTATTGATTAAGCAATGTTAAAGTCAACGAAAAAGAAATAAATATTGCACGCATCTGAAATTTGTACAATTTGTTTAATACTGTATGATACTCATACATGTTTCTAAAATACATTTATATTATTTAACTACAGTTAATCATAAAAAAAAAAAAGAGCAAAAAATGGCAGATCTCTTGCAAAAATGCTCACGGAAAATATTTACTTACCAATCTAGCTAAATCCGCTATTTTAATTTGCGGATGGGTGGGTGGTGTAAAATAAATAATCTTTTTTTAATTTTGTTTATTTGTGGAATTCATATATCTTATATTATTATATGACATAAACAAATATACTTATTTAGCAAAATATTTTTATGATTAGTTTGGTTGAGTGATTTTGGAAGAAAAAGGTTCAAAATTGAGTGATTTTATTGATATAAAATAAAGTTCAATGACTTTACAACATAAATTTTCATAGTTGAGTGACATTTTGAGATATCAACTCCTCTTAATTGAGGTGTATGTTTGGACGTATCAAATTTTGGCTCCGCTGCCGGGGAATTTCAATTCAGAAGTGTTTTACTAGCTTTTATTCGAATTGTAGTTATATTTCTTAATTTTACGTCGTGTTCTTTGTCTCTGTCTCTTTCTGGTGAGTTTGACTGTGCATGCCAAATATTAGGAGTAAAGGAGCTCCATTGATTCCTTATGGTCCAGAACTTCGAAAGACTTTGAAAAATGGTGAATGCATAAGAACTTGAGGCATAGAGGCAAAGGTTGGGATTGGAAGCTGAAATTGCTGCAAGAGGTGTTCAGCAGAACGTTGGGAATAACCAGCCTAGAGTGGTGGAAGAAAACCGAGGAGTAGATGGACTAATTCCACCCAACCACCAACCAAAATCTCCAAGGGGTAGAAAACAGCATCCAGCTCACATGACGTATGAAGAAGATGATGCTGACTTGGATGGAGCTGGAGCTACAGGAGCAATAGTGTTACCTACACTACCTCCAGGTGTGAAATTCACAATCACCAGCACTATGATTCAACAGTTGAATCTGAAAGGTATGGTGATGATGCTAATCAGCATCTAATGAATTTTGTGGCGATCTACAAATCACAAGAAATCCCTGGAGTTAGCCAAACAACGATGAGATTAAGGTTGTTTCCATTGTCTCTTACTGGAGAGGCAACCAACTGGTTGAATGAGATGTCAAATGACTCAATCAGGACTTGGACTAAGTTGAATGAGGCTTTCCTAGAATGATTCTTTCTGAAATCAAATAGTTATCTGGAGAAGCAATGCATGACACTTGGTGGAGAATCAGCCAAAAGCTGAAGAAGTGCCCAAACCATGGTCTTACTGAGAGAAATCTAAAACAAGCTTTTTATAGATCCTTAAATTATGTTACTAAACATGATGCTGATGCAGTTTGCAGAGCATCATTCATGAGGAAGCCATTCTCAGAGAGCATGCAGCAGATGGACGAGGTGTCAAAGAACAATAGGGCATGGTACACCAGAGATGCAGAAGTAGGAAATCTTGGGTACACTTTTCAACTTTCAGCTGAACAAAGGAAAAGAGAAGAAGAAAGGGATTAGGACATGACACACATGAGGACCCAAATAGATATACTCACAAAACATATTGCCTCAAAATCTAAAAAGGTAAATGTTGTGGGTCAGTCGAACAGGTATGAAGATCAGCATATCGTTCTCGATGAGGAAGCTAATTATCTGGGCAACCAAGGAGGTTTTCGGAATTATAACTCAGGAAACAAGGGTTACAACTCTGGAAACACAGGTCGGAGCTACTCTATAGGAGGACAATATAATAGGTCAGCATATAGAGAGCAGGGAAACTGGCAGAACAGAGATGGGTATAGAAATAATCGCAGTGGTGTGTATGAGTCCCCAGGTAATAGAGACCAGACAAGTGGTAGTTCCAGCGGGTCTAAGCTGGAAGACATGTTGGCCAAAGTGCTCCAAAAAGTTGAATCAACTGATGCAGAGGTAAAGGAGATGAAAGGTAATTTCTCCAGTATGAGTCAATTGGTAGACTCTCACACTACCTCCATTAAACAAATTGAGCAGCAGTTGGGGCAACTTTCAGCCTCATTAAATCAGAGGAAGAATGGGTCACCGGGATACCTCTGAAAAGGGCAATTAGGTGGACCATTGCTGACATCATCGGGATACCTCTGGGTATATGCACTTATTAAGATTCAGCTTGAAGAGGATTACAGCCCAAGCATTGAACACCAGCGGAGGTTAAACCCACTGATACAAGAGGTGGTCAAGAAGGAGATTATCAAGTGGTTAGATGATGGGGCGGTGTACCCCATTTCTGACAGTCACTAGGTCAGCCCAGTGCAATGTGTACCTAAAAATGGTGGTATGACTGGGGTCGTGAATGCAAAGAATGAGTTGGTCAGACAAAGACCAGTCTCTGGATGGCGAGTGTGCATGGACTAAGGAAGCTAAATAAGTGGACCTTGAAGGACCACTTCCCGATGCCATTCATGGACCAGATGCTTGACAGGTTAGCTGGAAAAGGGTGGTACTGGGATACTCTGGCTACAACCAAATATCAATTGCTCCTGAAGATCAGGAAAAGACCACATTTACATGTCCTTATGGAACTTTTGCGTTCAAATGTATGCCATTTGGACTATGTAATGCACCAACAACTTTCCAGAGATGTATGATGTCTATCTTCTCGGACATGGTGGAGGACACTTTGGAGGTATTCATGGATGATTTTTCAGTGGTAGGTGACACCTTTGATGATTTTTTTCTTAATCTTAGCAGGGCCCTACAGAGATGCGAGGAGGCAAATCTAGTGTTGAACTGGGAGAAGTGCCATTTCATGGTCAAAGAAGGCATAGTCCTTGGGCACAAGGTGTCACAGAAGGGGATAGAGGTCGACAAGGTTAAAATTGAGGTGATTAAAAAGTTCCCTCCACCTATTTGTGTGAAGGGTGTTCGAAGTTTCTTAGGACATGCCGGATTCTATAGGCATTTCATTAAGGACTTATCTAAAATTGCACACTCCATATGCAAGCTTTTGGAGAAGGAGGTGTAATTTTTGAAGTATCATTGATCTTGTAGCTTGAGCTAGCTTTGTTGAGTTCTTGTTGAAGTCTATATAAGCTAGAGTTAGTTGGTGTAGTGAGCAATAAAGTTATTTCTTGGTTGTCTTGTAACAAAGGTATTACAAGGGGGAAGGGATTAAGAATTTAGTTCTCAGCTTACAAGAGTTTGTAATCTAAATCTTTGCTCGTTGATCAATGGAGTTGTTGTTGAAATCCTTTGAGACATGTCGTGGCTTTTTCCTCTCCTAATCAAGGAGATTTCCACTTACACATTTGTTCTTTATTTTACACATTACTTTCTGCATCGTATGTGTTTGTGTTGAAGGAACTGGTCAGTTGCGTTGTGGTGGACTCATAAGTCATAAAAACCATCAATTGGTATCAGAGTTATAACTCTATTCGGTTAATACCAAGAGAGGATCCTGTTCAAAATGGTTGCTTCCCCAAACTTAGAGGAAGGACAATCTACCACTAGACCTCCACGTTTTAATAGACAATACTATGGATGGTGGAGACGAGGATGCATGATTACACTATGGCAGAAGACAATTAACTTTGGGACATCATTCTTGATGCACCTCATGTTACCATGAATGATCTTAAGAAAGAAGAAGTGACTTGATTTGTTCCTAAAACTCGAAGGGAATATAAAACTGATCAAAACAAGGTCGAGAAGAACTACATGGATAATAAGTTATTGGTCTGTGTAATAGGACCAGATGAATACAACTAAATCTCAGCTTGTGAATCTGCCAAGGAGATCTGGAATTGTTTAAAAATAGCACATGAAGGAATAAGTCAAGTGAAAGAGTCCAATGTGGACATGCTTGCTACTCAGTATGAGAAATTCACTAAGAAGAAAGGTGAAACCATCCAAGATATGCACACTAGGTTTACCTCAATTACCAATGAGTAGAGATAACTTGGAGAGACATTTCATCCAAGCAAATAAGTAAGGAAGATTTTGAGAATTTTTCATAAATCTTGAGAAATTAAAGTTCATGCTATCTCTAGGGAAGAGAATCAAGTTGGCCCTTGCGAACAGCTTGATGCACTATCTCCCTTCAACCCTTTGAGAACGGACAACTAATGAGTTCCACTTATTGAACAGGGTTCTATGGTCAGTCCGTGACCCGTGGATGTCAAAGGCGTCCTTGGGTTGATCTCGTAGTTCATACGGGGTGGAGATGATGGGTTCAGTCCATGGATTTTCCTTCCTTCTGAGGCAAGGGACCTTAAAACCCTTGTCATGTTTAAGCTGATAGAAAACCTCCAAACTCATGATGACCTGAACAGAAAACCAGATCACTCCAAAAAGGATTAGAGAAAAGAGAAAACTATGTCTTTTAAGGCCTCACAATGCGATGAGAGTGAGGAGACAAGAAAATGGCCTACCTGAATAGAAGGTTTCAAAATGTTGTGAGAAAAATGATAGGTTCTTGAAGAAAGGAAGCTCCAACAAAACAATAAATGCTAATGGTCTGTGTCACAAATGTGAAAAATTTGGGCATTATATAAGGGATTGTCCTATGAACAAGCTAAAATACAAAGATTGTGTCAAGGCTAGAGAAGACAAAAAAAAAAGGTGCATGGATCAGGTCTTAGATAAATTCAAAATGAGAGTTGGAGCTGACTATGTAGTCAAAATGACTCTCGCAGCCTAGGGAGACACATCAAGTGACTATGATTAACCAGGCCATCCTGAAGATGTCTCAATGATGGTGCTCAAGGATGATGAAGATGTGTTTGATTCTCTGTTTTCCTTGATTAAAAAAATGTGAAGATAGAGTAGATGAAGAGATAACCTTACTTGACCTCAATGAAAATCTAAATATTTACTCTATCAAGAAACTAAGAAAATTAGCTAGTGTCCTGATCGACTAACTTTGTGAGTTAGCTGATATAAAATTTCAAACAACAATGTGGATATTTTTCAAGATGAGAAAACTGTTTTGACTGCTCAAATTTTAAAAATTGAAGGAAAAATTGTCTCATTGGAGATTGAAAAAACAAATCTCAAAGAGAATTTAAAGAAAATTCCTAAAATTGATATATCAAGGGTAAGGTAGAGGCTAGTAGATTTGAGCTAGAACTTGAAGAAATTTTTAAAAACTCTGAACTGAAGTTAGTTATGTCTTTGAGATAAATCTTCAGTTAGAAAGGCACCTAGTTCAACTTAAAGAAGATTTGAATAAATATCTTAAGTGTACTGCCTCCTCCAAAATACTAGAAACTCTCACAAATCAGGGTTATAACAATTGAAAGAGTCTAGATGCGTGAAGATAGATCCTTCATACAATCCATGTAGCAAATATGTCTCTGTCTCGGACAATTTGTTGTGCATACATTGTGGTCGAAATGGTCATTTTAAGAATGAATGTGATGCTAGGAAAAGACCAATATTTTTCAATTTATTCTAAATAGAAGGAAAATTTGAAAATGGGATCTGACATTAAGATAAGGAAGAAAAAGTTGCCCTTTTGGACCAAGAAGTCGTTGATTACACCTTTGTCTACATTTTTGGAACTCAATCTCGAGTGGATTCCTAAATCTAACAAGTGATTCTTCGTGTAGGTGAGAGTAGTAGGAAGTAATCATTGCTGATTTATACACAGTGCATGCTCAAAGCACATGACTAGGAAAACTGAAATCTTCCTATCACTCAAGGCACTTCAAGGTAAAGGTGCCTGTTCTGGAAATGGAAAGAAGGGTTACATTCTTTTTGTAGGAAGAATTGTAATTTTTTTTGGAGCAGTCTATTGAAGATGTGTACTATGTAAGTGGTTCGAAGTATAGTCTTCAGTGTATCACTTTGTGATAAGAAAAACGAAGTCAAGTTCTTATATAATAGATGCGTTATTACAAATATAATATCTTGGGATGTTATCTTGACCGCTAAAAGATGCAAAAATATGTATGTAGTTGATGTGGAAACTGCTCGAGGAGATAATCTTATCTATCTCAGTACTAAGTGAAAATGTTGATCTTAGGCATAGAAGACAAGGTTATGTCAGTGCATCTCTTCTTAAAAACATGTGTTAAAGGACCTGGTCCATGGGTTGCCGAAAATCAAATTTTTAAATGACAAAGTTTGTGATGCTTGTGTTAGATGAAAACAGAGAAAATCTTCTTTTGGATCGAAGAAACGGGTAAGCACTACCAGGCCTTTCAAACTACTTCACGTGGATTTATAGAGATATTACTTCATAAATAAATTAATATTTATTAATTTAAAGAGTGTTTCGACACCACAAAAGTCGTTTGAGGATGATATCTCAGACAATTTAAATGAATCCACTTATGAAAACGTCTTTCATAAACTTGAGGTCTTGAGCAATGATCTCGATTCCCCCAATAAAATAGACGTTAATAACTTGTTGGATGGGTGAAAATGATACATGTTCAGAGATTAAAGCTTAGAAGAAATATGGATATATTTGAAAAAAATAATATTGATGATAAAGTAGAAGACGATACAATACCTTTGGAATCAGTTACGGTTACAAAAACACTTATCACATTTCGAACTCTTCACAAATTTATGGTGCAGTTTGAAAAGACAACACCGAAATTTTTGGATACAATAAGAAAAGTTAGAGATGAGCTTCAACAAGATTTAAATTTTAACAAAAAAAATAGAATACAATAGAGTCATGTTTCACTATATTGCTTAGATATATTTGTACTTTAACGAAGTATTAATTTATAATATTAATAGGACCATATATTTATATAGGGGTCTTCTAAAAATATATTATCTCATTATTTTATCGAAATGAGTGCTTTTTTTCATTGGTCCAAGTCGGGACCGAAGGAAAATATTATCTTAGAGAGGTTATTAATTAAGAAGAAGAAGAAGAAGAAGAAGAAGAAGAAGAAGAAGAAGAAGAAGAAGAAGAAGAAGAAGAAGAAGAAGAAGAAGAAGAAGAAGAAGAAGAAGAAGAAGAAGAAGAAGAAGAAGAAG